>JANHAO010004089.1:0-24850 GCA_026873985.1 Saraca asoca
GTGTATTTACCATTATTTTAATTGATTGATTTTACTATACACTGCAATTGAATGGCTTTTAGATTGTTATGGATTTGTAGCATTGCTATGTGACAATCAGGTACTAAAAAAAAAGACTGTAAAAGCTGTTCATGGACTGAATTTATGTGTTAATCAGGTACCCAAAAAAATGATGGCAAAAGCTGTTCATTGGCTGAATGCCTTAACAATTTTTTTTCCAGCCTTTAGCATTTTGCGACTGAACTAGCCACCGTAAAATTCGGTTGCCAATAATTAAACGCAAAAACAATGACCGAATGGTTTGGCAGCAAAGTTATTCTGCCTTTTTGCAACCGAAATAGAGATCAAAATTCGGTCGCATAACCAGTGACCGCTGGGTGTGGTTGCAAAGTTGTAGTGACCGAAACAGCAACCGAAATATTTGGTAGCAAAAATTTAAACTGCGACCGAACTTCCATAATCTTAATCATCGAAATATGTGGTGGTTAATTCGATCGCTAATCTCAACCACTGAACTGCTTCGGTTGCTGGTTGTCTTGTGACTATGGTTTTAGCCACTCTTGAGTTTCTGTCGCAAAGAGTTTCTGCGATCGAAATTCAACTTTTAGCGATCGAATTTTTTTGTCATTAAAATGTATTTTTTTTGTAGTGTTATTTTTAGGATTCAAACTTACACATTCGTGTATTGTGGCAATCTGCCGCCTTTCGAGCACTCTATTGATAATTTAGGATTTAGATTCAAACACTTTCTTACCTATAACTCTGTGCAGTACACACTTTTGTAATTTACATTTGATTGAAGTAAATTCTAGTTTAGTTCCAATTTTTTATCTGTTTATGCAATTAAGTTCTTGTTTGTGCCATCTCTAATTTAAAAGACTCACAAGGATCAAAATTCCATCCATTTTTTAAGAGGATTCATTCTTTTAAAGTCGAAGCTTTTGATCTGCAAAATTCAGCTTAAACAAGTTGTCATAGACAAGTAAAAGGAAATATAATTATTATAAAGTAAAATTGTCATCGCATACTGCAATTCTGAATCATGCATTACAAGAAGACATAGCGGTCCAAATAATAGAGCACATTTATTTTCCGGAAAATCGCGGTTCATTGCCAATGAGACTATCCTACGCCTTCTCGCTAGAAAAGTTAGTCCATGAGTTGAAAGAAAATTAAAGAAGCATTCACACGGGCGTTTTCGTGGTGGGCTTCGGTAATTCCGATTAGGCTTTTAGAAAATTGAAGATTTCGGCTTTGTCAATATCAAAATCCTAGGTATAAATTCATGGTACGAATATATAAACGAGATGCGTTATTTTTTTACACAATTGTGATGGTGTGTGTGCGTGTGTGTGTGTGTATATATATATATATATATATATTAAAAAAATACATAAGTGCCAAAACCTGGTCCACTGGTTAAAACAAATAATCAAAACAGGGTTTTACAATGTTGATAATGGAGATGGAGAGCCTTTTGACAGTGTGCTTGGAGTTCTAGCCCATTCATTTCCTCAGGAGTGCGGGCGGCTCCACCTTGTCGTGCAGAGACACATGCAGAGTGGATTTCCAGTCGGAGAAATTTGACGTGACGAGGCATGAGACCGGCATTTGTTGGGGTTTTCTCATAGTTCTCTGAAAGATCTAGGTTGTGATGTACCCTAGTTTGAAAGCAAGGGATTAGAGAGCTGATTTAGAAATGGATGATATTGAGGGAGTGCCCTAATTTCAGATTTTCAACCTTCTTTAGAGTCAGATATTGCTGCAAATCACGGTTTGAACATGGGGATTAAAATTTTGTGGTTGGCTGGTTTGATTCTGTTTTCCTTCGTTTACAGTCAATGGGCATGTTCATATATAATTCTGATGAAGTTTTCTTACCCTCTCTTTTGGATTTTGTATTGGATTGGAGATTGTTTCAATTAGGTTTAGGCAGGCAGCCACGAAATCAAGAAATTTAAGCTAAGGTAAAATACACATGTAAAATATTATATATATATATATATATATAAATTTATTTTGACATGAATTTGAAAAAATAAGTGTACTGTCAATAAGTTTTGTTGTTATTTTGTGAATTGTTTTTTTTTTATAACATTTTCATAATAAAAATTAATAATTTTATATACATTTTATATTAGAACATACAATATTTATGTATGATATATATTTTTATCTATTTTATTGTACCATAAAATAATATTATTCTAATATTATACTAACTCAAGAAAAAAAAATTTAGTATGAAATTTTAATTAGAGGACTAATATAACAATTTAGAGAAACAAATTATTTAACATATATAATTATGAGAAAACATTAAACTCTCAATATATATATATTTATATAATTGTGTGAGAAAATATGGTAACTTAAAAGAATTTTAAATCACAACATGACTCTGCCCCAGGCCGCTTAGGTTCAATGGTAAAACCGTGGAAACAATCTGCTAGACATCCAAATTTTAGACATGCCTTACACCTCTTCTAACAATGCAATGAGTTTTATAATGAATTTATCTTAGCTTCATTTTGAGATTAGCTAAGTATTATTGATTTTATTCTGTACCCAGGATAATACTATTGCCATGATTTTATTTGATACCTAAGGTTATACTATTCACATATTTACCTAATTCAGTTTCTTTTGCAGAGGTCGGGATTCATAATTGCGGACAGTCCGTCCACTTTAAAAAAAGTGACTTAAGAACAAATTATGTTAATGTACGATGGTTTTGTATGTATATATATATATATATATATATATATACATAGAGAGAGAGAGAGAGAGAGAGAGAGAGAGATCCTCATTGGAATTTGCTTTCTGTATCTTTCTGAAAGCCATGTGAATCCCACGTAAATGAAATCCAACCATACAAGTTCCACGTGCTTATGTTTGTCTCTTTGGTACTAGAGTAAACATTTTTTTTTGTTTGGTGTACATTAGAATTCCTCAAACTTTGTTGTCTAAACTTTATTGAGTTTGGTTTAGTTAGATGCGACTTAGCTAGCTAGTATCCCATATATATCCAATCATTTCACAAGGGCCACCCATCCAACCCACCCCTATATATCTATAACGATTAATGGGCTTCAACAATGGATCACTTTCAGTTGTGGTGGAAATTTGGTTCCCATTATTAAATCTGCAATTTTCACCCAAAAATGTATATAAAAAATAAGAAATCTGCAATGGACATGTAATTTGCTTCGCTGGGGCCGCAAGTGCTTAAGCCTTCTATGGAAAGTATAAGAAATAATACAAGAATGAGCTAGTAGATGAGCTCTGCTTATTATATAGAATCTGAGATAAGTGTATTTGATTAAAGTTGCATCGAATATTTTTCAAAAGAGAATTTTTTTCTTTATATATTAGATTTGATCTCAAGTGTGCAAGTGTAATAAATAAATTACTCTTTTTATCACCAAAATAATGATTATAAAGAATTTGAGTTATGCTGACAATGTCACTAGTATAATAATATTTAATATTATTTTCAAAAAAAATTTTCTTTAGTGTCTTAGATTGAAATAAAAAATGTTACATACATGATAAATAATTTATCATTCCTACTATTGTAAATATGAATCGTGTTCCATTGTATTGTATTATTTTTATTTTTTGTTTTCTTGCAACTTTTTAAAATTGTAATTATGTTTTAAATTCTTGATTGTCAGAAATACAAAAACTGTATATTAATTAAGTGTGTTGTCAGTTAACCTAAGATGGCACTATTAAGCAATTAATTTCAAAGAGGTTGAAAGGTACGTAATTAATAAGAACAAGCATTCAATACCTCCAAGAAATAGAAACTCCCTTGATCCTCCGGTTAACAGCCTCCTAAGTACCTCCAGCTAATACAACTGATGAGAAATTTTAATATCCTTGATGAATAAGAAAATATTCTTATTTCTTAAAAAGATAGAATGACATGAAAAATAAAAATAAAAATATGTAAGTTTCACTTCAAAGTTTTGGACAAATTCTTATCTAAGTTGAATGTAATATTTGAAAAAATTAATCATTTGTTGCATGTATAAAACAAATACAATTTTATAAACCCTCCCACTATTATATATATATATATATATTGATATTTTCATAATTTTGATACTATGTAAAGTCAAAAACATTTTTGGGAAGTCTTGGAATTGAGAAATTATTATATACACTTAATGTATTATATGAAACACACAGTAACTTGTATAATTCTCCCAAGGCACTTCAATATGTTGATGCATGTACCATTTTACTTGGTGCAAACAAAGAAAATATATAATTTGATGCTAAGTTCAATACCTTGAGCAGAACCTCATTTGATTCAATCTTAGCCATGCATTCTAATCATATTTTGATTAAACTACTTTGGAAGTATCATATCTTAGCCAATCATTCTGATTTATTTTGAGAGAACTACTGTAGATGTATCATATCTTCCTCTTCAATATAAACTTTTCCAATTTTTTAATGAACTTAAGATAAATATAAATAAAAAATATATTAAAATAATGAATCTCTATAAAATAATTATAATTTTTGAGTCAAAGAAATTTATATATTTTTATTATAAATTTATTTTATCAATCTCTTTAAAAGACTTGAGTGGAAATCCCAATCTCATCTCGTCTTGGAACAAGGAAAGGAACAACTACACAGAGAATTGAAAATTATACAATAAAAGAAAGAGACATTGACCACCGTATACATTTCTTATTATATTGAGATCATAGTTAAGATATTGCAATTGTTATTTATAAATTATGATGAACATCAACGTCTATATCTACAGTGATAGGCATCATTATATGCAAATCTAATTTAAAAAATTAGCAACTTTATCCTAATATAATAACATTAATGCTTCTTGATCACATCTTTTAGAAATCTGAGCAAATATTGAAACACACACTTTATTAGTAAAATATATTTGTCGTGGTCTATTGCTCCTATCATATCAATTTCCATCATGGACTAAGTAACACAGGTTACGGTTGTTAAGAGTTGACGTTTTTCATAGTAATAATAGTGCTATCCATTTGTCACAAGGCTAGACTGTCCACATGTCGCACTCGCATAATTTAAAGAATCATAATTTGTAATTAGAATTTTTTTTTATACATGCGTGGAATTATATACATGCTATTATATTTTTTTTATAATATAAATTAAATATTACATATTTTTTAATGAAGTTATAGTGTCATCCTAATTCTGTTAATGTAAAAAAGTTTTACATTAACAATACATCAAATTTAAATTCTTTTGATAAGCTATTTTTCTAAATTTAATCTTATATGGTTCAATTCTTTAAATTAAAGAATAAATTATATTCACCTCCTTTTTGGTCTAGTGTAATTATATTTATACTTTTTTATTTTTAAAAATATTTTATTTCTTTTTTCTTTATTTTAAACATACACTTATTTCTCTTATTTTGAAAAATAAAAAATAAATATATATTTCTAAAAATAAAAAAATATAAATATAATTATACTAAATCATAACATTCTTCGTCTTAAATTAAACCATTCTTGTACGTTTAAAAAAGTCATGGACTCTGTACTTAGGAGCATTGAATGTATCAGATAGGAGAAACTATACTTAAATCAATACAATCACAACTATAAAGAGGCCACTAAAAAGACCTAAAAAGTATACAAAAAGGGACCCTTTCGGTAAGGATCATGACTCAAATAAGTTTAACTTTGGAGAACGAGAAGGAAATTGTGGTTCAGTGGATATAAAATATAAACTAGTCAAACTATACACACACAATTAAAAATATAACATAAAGTAGCATCATTGAGCAAAATGTGACTTGGACATTATAAATTTAGTTGACACATGTTTATATAATCTAAGATTTTCCTACGCAAATGGGGGAAGAAAAGTGGAACTTTTCTACTTTATCTTGCCTTTGTTACACTCCATTTTGATTTTGCCGAGTGATGAGACTTGAAGATAGAACACTTAGATGAATTTTTTTTGGGTCAAATGAAATTTCAACTATGTGATGATATTGCTTCCAATGAAACAATCTTATCTGTTTAAAAGGTATATCCATTATCTTTCTATGCGCATGTGATTCATCACTAAGTGTTTGATCAATGTAATGTATCTAGCTATATTCATGAATGGACCTCAAAACATGTACCCTCCTTTATGAAATGTAACCCCTATGCTCTTGTCAAGAGAAGCAATTAATTAATCACAAAAAGTTTGAGAAGATAAGTGAAGCTAACCTTAAATGATTTTATAATTTGACACGCGACGACACAAAGAAAGTCCTTTAATTCTATAAGAATAACAAAACAAAAATACATATTGAGAATTATTAAGATAAACTCTACAATTAGAATGAATATAATAAAGATATTTGTGACTATTTAGTTAAAGAGACTATATGGTATTATATCAATCTTCATTTCATCCAAAAAACTTAAAGTTTCTATACTAAGAATAATTTCTATAACATTATAGTTATGTATGATTGTTTCTCATAATAAAAGTAAATATGAATTTGTAATGTAACATATTCCCTTTATTTATTTTTTTTTTGTCGAGAAAAGAGTTTTATTTTATCAGTTTATCTTTTATTAAAATTCAATTCATGTGTGGATGGTTGAGTATTTATTAGTTATAACAAGAATAAAATTAGAAAAAAAAAGTAATAAATATATTCTTAATAATTTAAAACGACAAATAAAAGGAAATAAAATTCTTTAGAATATCGGATAAAAAAGAACAATGAATACCTTTTTTTTTTTTGCTTCAAACAAAAAATCCATTCGTCATTTATAGATAAACATAAAGAAAAGTGCGCTAAGCCATTCATGCGTGCTTTTTTAGCCCTTATTACATGTTAGATTTCTTTGATATTGCCTCTTCTTAGGTATCTAAGTCTCGCAACTTGCTATTATGTCCCAATAATAGTATGGTGACCATGTTAGTATTGGTCCTCTAGTAGGGGTAGTGAGGTACCCTGCTCTAAACCATTATTAATATACAAATTAATGGAATATAGTACAATTCTAGTTAGTCAACAATTGCAATAAAATAGCATATTTGAGTAATCCAAACGTGAAAAACAATTTCTTCCAAACCAATAGATGAAAAATAGAAAGGATCAATCTTCATTCCATTACTTGTTAATTAAATGATTTTGCACATATAATTGTAAAATCAAGTGCAAATAGCTTTTAAAACATTATATATATATATATATATATATTAGTTTTATAACTTTCATTAGTATAATGACAATTTTTACTCAATCAAATTTTATTTCAAAGGATATAATAATATTTGATAAAATCATGACTTTCAATCGTTAGATATAAGTTTGAGATATCTACAATATTGATTGAGTTTGTTTCTTATGTAATTAATAATCCAAGTTTTAATTGAGTTTTGTTATAAGCACCATTGAAATTTTATTACAATGTCTTTTTAAATTTTATTTTCATGAATTAATCAAATATGATTTAATGTTGAGATAGGGTTTATAGCAAGAATAGCCTAAAAACATTGACATAGCATAAAGCGCTCAATAATTTGATTTGATGTCAGCTTCAATAAAAATTATCGAGGATACCAATCAATCAAGTTGATACACACATAGAAATTCCCATTGAAGTTTTTCATATTTTAGTAATTGTTGCCTTAAGTGAATAGAAGCGTACTAAAGGAACCCACTGTAGGCAAAATACTACTACTAGTGTGGATTAAAATTTCAATGGTGTTCTTCAATTTTTGGAATTGTTGTGTAAATAATGAGATGTCACTGCTCAAATAGAATTTTAGGACATGGGTCATCGAGCAATGGAACCCACGTTTTATGATCTAATCTCACTTCAATAATAGTTTTTAAAATATAGTTTTAGGAGATGAATGGCACTAATACACTTTTTTGAAGCTAAGAAAACTCTTATCAATAGCTTAATTCCAAAATTAACAACCTACTAACCATATATATAGTATAAGGTCCCAACAGATATTGTCCGCTCTGGGGTCACACCCCTCACAATTTTAAAATGCGTCTGCAAGGTGAGGACATTCCTCCCTTATAAGGACCTTTCCCCGTCCAAACATAATCGATTGGGATGTTAGCTACTGTGGGATGCTGGAGCGTAACTCCTTACATCCCCCGACCCAGCGCCCTCCACGACCCATCAATCAGAGGTCTGATCTGACTCTGATACCACTATAAAATTCCAACAGATATTGTCTGCTTTGAGGTCACACCCCTCACGGTTTTAAAAAGTGTCTGCAAGGTGAGGACATTCCTCCTTTATAAGGACCTTTCTCTGTCCAGACATAGTCGATGTAGGGTGCTAGTTACTGTGAGATGCTGAGGCATAACTTTTTACATATAGGACCAATCACGAAAATAGGTGTTGTCGTAGCATTAATGCTTGTCATAATATTCATGCTAAATTTGGAGTAATACAATTCCAAAAATGTAAAAAGGGTCGTATAGAATCCCCGTGATATAATATTTGGTTGGGATGATGGAATATATATCAGTGCAAATTTTCTATACGTAGGACATAAAAGTTCTATTAATCCAATCAGTAATATTTTTCTTATTTTCACTTCCTCATCTGTACTCTACTACAGAAAAAAAAAATGAATATCATTTGGATCTCATTCTGATATTCACTTTTTATTAGAAAGTATGCTAAACTCAAATTTAATTTGAACGTGGGTTAAAATATTTTTGTTGATCCAATCATTGATACGTAAGTTATATTCTATTGTGTATACAGACAAAATTTAGATAAAACTAGGAGTGTAACAATTCGCACACAATCTCAAATATATTGAAATGCATAGTTCATCAATCATAAAGCATTTGATAATGCATCAATTATTCAGAGTAAGATTAATTTAGTTTATATCAAAATTAGGTTATGCTAAACAACTAACATATATATTTTGGCATATTGAGACCTAGTAACTTTAACTAAGATCTTAAATGTTCTCCAAACCCATAAGATAATCAGTGCAAATAGCTATAGAATATAAAACAAAATAGCAAAAAAATACAAATTAAATAGTTATTAAATAGATTGGGAATGTAATTACTTACTGCCTTTGTCTTGGGAGATTAGAGTATAAGTGATCAGATACTTGCTCTGACAAAACCAAATGTATATAATTATTAAGAAAATTTTAAATAAATAAATAAACTGCTTGAATTACTATATATATAATTTTAATATATGATTTAGAATGAAATTGGAATGCGTAGTTGGTATTGATTTAAATGATTGCATTGAGGAATGGGAATTGAATCAGAGGTTACATGTGGAATTAGCACTATTGCATGTGTGTGTGTAAATATGTGATAGGGATCCCACATATGGAAAGTTGCTTGTAATTGGGACAATGAAAGGTGAAGGGTGTGAAGGGGAAGCCAAGCAAGCATGTGACTCATCTTTGATGATGGATTAGAAAGAAAGGAAAGTCTGGACAGTTGAAGGAGACCGCTATATTGGGGTCATCATGTGTTTTTTTATTATGCTGACTTTCCTTCATCCCCAAATTAGGATCACATGAAGGTTAGACAAACATGTATGCGAAAGTGAAAAGAAAGAAGAAGAAGTGGGAGATGATAATGATGAGAAATAGAATAAATAAGAGAGAGAAAGAGAAAAGTTTAGAGATAATTTGATTTGGGTATATATGCTAAACGTAAGGTTTGAATTCTTCCCTGTGTCAAAGGACGTTAATTTGGATCATTGTATTTCTTATTTATTTTGTTCGGCGTTTGTGATTGAATTTTTTTGGTAACATTTCTGATATTTTTTCACATATCATTTTCTCACCAGAAAACTCATAAAAGAGAAATAATTCATTGTAAGTGCAATAAATTTGATCTTATTTAAAGAATGATCATTTAATTTAAAATTTTCAGTTATCATAAAAGAGAAAAAAAAAACCTTCATTTTTAATATTAAAAGATTAAAATAAGATAATTTTACTGTTATCATATCTCACTTATATTTTACACTGAATATACTTTATGAAAGAGGATTACGTAGATTGTGCATGAAGATGTGAATGGAAGGAAATAGAAGCGTCGATCCCTGCCTACAAGATTAAGTGTTCTAATGGCAAATTATGTTGTTGTTGACTGATGAGAGAGGAAGAAATAAGGAACCGCAGTTGGATCAAACTGGAAAAACCGTCGTATGGGTAGAAGAAAAGGAATATAATTGGGCAAGTAGATTAAAGGCCACCTATAGCTCACTCAAAGCTTAGATTTCTCTGGACACTGTAGAGGATTTGGCGTCTCTGTAGATGTCACTGGCACATAAAGGTTATGTCTTTGTTGTCACTTCAGAAGTCCCCCAAACATATAGGAAGCTTAGAACATCACATAAGATCAGCAACAACCAAATGAAAGAAAAGAAAATTCATAATAAGAGAGAGAGAGAGAGAGAGATTGATTTTATGGCTGAATAGTTGTATATACTTCTTAGTGAAACTAATGGCACTGGAAATCACAAATTGGAGAGAAGATTTCAGTAGTTAGATGGAGAATTAATGGCTTTATTAGCAGTTCAAAAGCCCAACAAGAGGGGAATATTTGTTGGTTTCTCATAAATGGCCAAAACAGGAACAGTGGAGGTAGCCTTATCAGCTTGTGTACTTTGGAGATATTTCACAATTTTATGGGTCAAAACAGTACATAATAATGTAAACAAAATATGAACAGAGTCTCATGAATTAAATGAATGGCTATGAAACCACAACCACCGCTTGGAACTCAAGCTCTCCTAAATCTCCATCCCATCACCACATGTTTTCCCCTTCTTTTTTTCTTTTTGGCTTCTATAAAAATCTTCCATAGTCACAAATAGTAAAACAAAACCCCAAAAATAACCCATAAATAATACTATGCACACATATTATATTACATTATTTATGTATAATATAAATTAAATCAAATTAATTATATATATTTTAGGTGGTAAAAACAATTTGATTATGATTATTTAGAATATATCATATGTATAGACATGGAAAATTACTGTAAATGCACAATGTGTAACTAAATTTTTTCCTCATAAATATGTGACTTTAGTTTTAAAACGCTCGATACAGATAAATTTTTACATGATTTCTTTCCACATTAATTGGTGACTATTGGATCCTAAGTTGAGAGAAAAATTTAATGATAAAAAACAATCTTCAAAAAAGAATATGTAGAAATTATATGTGCATTTAAGATGACTTTTTTAATATCAAAGCTAAGTGGTAAAGGTTGCAGAATTCTAAGATCCTTGTTGGTTTTCTTTGACATGGACAATAATAGAGAGGGCCTAGCAATTAAAGGCCTTTCAATGAATCTGCAAAAGTTAGCAGTCTTTCAGGTACTATGAATTCTTCTACCAAAAGGAAACCCCAGTGTGTATTCAATTCTCCTTATTGCAATACACTCAGCCAAGCAAATGAGAGGTTCAAGTCTGCCACCACAGTCAAACCCATTACACGACCTCTCTCTTTCACATCTAACCCTTCTATCACTATACATCAAATTAAATAAAAAAAATAAAAACAAAATAGACTGTGAGAACACTTTGTATTACATTTGTTAACCATAAAATAGTGCCTCGTAAACTTTGTGTCAAGTTAATTAACCTTTGCGTCTAACACTCGAATTCTTTAAAAAAAAAAATCATTTTTTCTATCAATTTGGTTGATCATTTACATGCACGAAACCTACTTCATGTACCATGCATTAACCATTTAGAATTCTCTTTCTTTTTCTTTTAAAACAATAGACGAAAGAAAGTAAAATTCCATTAATTTATATTTGTTTTATCATTTTGAAACCATATTATTGGTATAATAGTTGATAAGAGAAGAAAATCATAGACAAAACTTAAAAAATATGGACAAATTAAAAGAGTGATAAATACATATTAGTATTTTTGTTAAATTTACGTTTTTTTTTTTACGTTAATTGTTGTCGGTATGAACACGAACATGATGCACGGAGATGTACTTGGTTTTATGGCCAAGAGAAAAAGAAGTATAGAGTAGAAAGCTTGAAACTAGCCAATGGCATTAAAGGATAGAAGAAAACAGTTACATAGTTTTTATTCACATCTTAATTACTGAAAAGCCACTCAAAGACAAGAGAAGCAGAAGAAGTAGAACACTTATAGAAACACACACTTAATTTCCAAGCTACTATTAACACACACACACACACACACAATTAAAGTCTTCTATATTGGTTTTACATCCTTTTGTTTTTCCTCTCTTTTTTAACACATTACATCCTTGAGAAGCTTGTACCTGCGCGTGGTGGGCCGCGGCGACGGCGTGCCGGTCGGACTCTTTCCCTTGTCGGAGCCGCCGCTCTCTTCGCGATCGTGATGCTGCTTGATCTTCTCGCCGGAATACTCCGACCGGTTGGTGGATCCGACGTCGTTTCCAGCCACCGATTTCTTCGAGTTCGAGCCGCTATGTCTGGCGTTCCTCTCTTCGCTTTGGCACCAATCGCACAGTTCAATCTCAGGCAATTCGCCGTAATAGTTACTGCAATACCTGAAAGATTAATTAATTGAAACTTAAGGTTAATTCACCCATAAAATAACAACATACTAAGAAAACACAACCGATTTTCTAGTTTTTATCTTTTTATGTGTGGAAAAACTAAGAATCATATATAAGCAAGCTCGAAATGATGGCTACATACATGCATATGCTTCATGTATGGCATCAACCCTGATGTTTTCTATAGATTATTATCTGAGAAAGATGCAGTTATATGTTTCTATCAAATTAAAGATGATTTTGTACTTGGAAAAGTCAGTTGAGGAAACCGTCAATTCCCGAGTAAAAAAAGAGTTTATGATGATAAAGATATTAATTTATGCATATATATTTATGTATTTATGTATGTATGTGTTATGTATATATATATATGTATATATATGATGGCATGTAAGTGAGTTGGAACTTGAAAAGAAGATGATTAAGAAGGAGAAAACATACGAGTGCTGGAACCGACGGCGGCATTTGTTGCAGCGGAAGAGCTTATCAGGAAAGCCCACGTCCCCGCACATGCAGCAAACAGTTTGAAGATCCACCATTGTTAGGGTTTCACAGAACTGGTAAGACTGGGAAGGGGAAAAAAATATGAAGGAATTCAAGAGAAACCCAGTAAACCACACAGAGGGAGAAAGAAGAATATAGGAAACTGAAGGAAGAGGAGGAGAGAAGCACCCGAAAAGGGGGGGGGGAGAGAGAGAGAGAGAGAAGAGAGAGAAAGAAAGAAAGGGTAGAAAGAGAGTATATATAGAGAAACGAGCAGTGGGTGGTGCTTTGAGTCGGTGTATGAATCTTGATTTTATTAAATATAATTTTCGTTTTTTTCATTTATTAAAAAGAAAAAAGAAAAAATTACAGTGCCGGATATGCACACAGGTAGACCACAGGTTGCTTGCAGTCGTTTTCAGTTAGGGCAGGCAGCCCCACAGTGAGAGGGAGAGAGGAGAGAGAGAGAGAGAGAGAATGGTGAACCTTAAAAGGAGAGAGAAAGAAGGAAAAAGACAGTTGTGTCCTTTGATGAGCTTGCTTGATTATCATTTCCTACCTGTTGCTTTGTTTTATTTTATGGAAAATTGGCATATAAAAATTGGTAAGTTAGCCATCAAAGGTGATGGTGGTGGTACCTTTCAAACCCCACGCTCCCCACACTGTGAGACACGCGATTCACAGATTCTATGCCTAAAACAAACAAAAGAGACTTGCAGCTTTTCTTTGGCTAAACTACACCAATTTGTTGAAGTTTTGGAAAAAGATAAACACCTCATTTTCACTATCATGTACTGAGACAAATCAATTGTTAAATTATAGGGTTTATATGCCTTTACAAAAGATTTATAATTATAATTTTATTTTATTTTTTAATCATAATTTCTAATTATTTAAATAACAATTGGGATCCCTTGTCCAGGGTGTACTTACAATAACGGCCACTCATTTGCATGGAGTTACCATAAAGAATCACTTTTCTTAATTCACTAAAGTAACAAAAGAATACAAATTGTCTTTAAATTTTGTATCTTTAAATAAATACATTAATTTAAAGTAAATTAAAATATGTAAAAAAAATTAATGAGTCCATAAAATAAAATAAGTGCATCTAATTTTATGGCAAATTAGCCCTAGGGGTGGACAGAATATCACAATTTAAAATAAATTAATCATTATTATTTGAAATTAATGGATTTATTTCAATTAAAATTTTAGTCAAATTAAAAATGTGTGATTTTTTTTTATGAAAATCAGGTTGATGGTCAAAAATGGATGTAAGTTTTTCAATTGCATCTAATTAAACATGATTGAATAAGACAATATTTCAATATAAAATCTTTTAAATTCTTTAACTTAAAATTTGTTTCCTATATAAATGATAAATCGTAATAAACTAATTATATCGCATACATAATCAACGATTTATGACAGTTAAAATAATCTAACAATTTATAAGGTTTAGTTAAAATTGATTATATTATTTGATTAAAATTAGATATATCAATAAATAAATCAAAAAAATTTATGCGATTAAGATTTTTTTACATAATCAACTTATACCGAACCAAACCCACCCTTATCCAGAAACAAAATATCATCGATTAATGTCAATTATACAAACAACTTTTTCCTTGAAGGTAGAAGTGCCCTCCAAGTTTCTCAAACAAAAGCGTATTGGGCATTAATTCATTTTTGAGTGAGGTTTGTGGTTTATGATGCGTATAAGTAACATAATGTCTTTAATTTTCTAACAGTTTTAGTCACCAATTTAATTAGAGGGTCGTCTCTCGCAAGTACTTTGAAAAAGACGGCACTGATATAAACTTTTACAATTTTTGTATAAAATTTAGATTTTTTTTTATTGTAATCATGATTAATGAAGTTATAATTTTTTTTTATAAAATTATAAATTTCATAAAAAATTATAACTTTTTTTCATAAAAACATAACTCTTTTTGGAATCATTTCAAAACAAAACCCTAATATAAGTAGACAATTGGGCATTATTGCGATTTGCAGAAACCGATGTTTATAGATTGTTTAATAATTTGTGTTACAGGAAGTCACGACAACAATCTGATATTTGGATGTTGAGAAACATTATTTTAGTGATTTTGCTTCTGATTAAAATTTAATTAATCAGTCTTTGTGTCCTATAAATAATATTAGAATTCAACGGCACATGCAATCCATGTGTATAATTTGCTAGTTTGTTTAATTTTTATTTCTATTTTAATTACTTCCATTGAAAGTTAAACTGAATCAAGTAAAAGGATAATTACATAAATAAAAATAGGTAATGTTATTGTTTTAATTATAGGATAAGGATATAATTAACGTTTCTAAACAATAGGGTGGTTGTCACCTACCTTTTAAGTAGAGACATAAGGGTAGTTTAGGTCCACTTTTTTGTGCTTTCAATGTTGAGATTCTAACAAATTTATTATGCGTATTACACTCGCCCTAGCTTACAAAAATCTCACAAAAACTATTATTGGTCATAAAAGAAATTGAATCTCACATCTATATTTTTATATCTATTTTTTAAATATAAATTTATACTTGTATTGAAGAAAAAAAATCGGTGAGAAAGATTCGTATTTATTGTATATATTTGATTTAATCACTGTTATAACTCATACACTTCAATTCTTGTTGATTTGATGAGGAAGTCCATGATTTGGATGATTATTTCTTAAATTCTTATTTTTCTTTATTTTCAGGCTTTGATCCTCTTATTTTTGAAAAACAAAATAAAAGTCAATGATAAGAAATAGATTTTTGCACTTTTATGGTCATGGTGTTCTAAATTCATAATAGTCTCTTTCATTTTTTTTATTTATCTTCCATGTGTGCCCTATGCAAGTTTAAGAAGAATTTTTCTATAAAATTGTGAAATTAATCTTGTAAGAGAGAGATAACGTACAATGAACTTTATTCTTTAATTATCATAGGATTCCTTTTGCTATTAATCTTAATTAATTTAAGACTACATCATATCAGATGAAGAATGGTAAACACTTGTGCGTACTAACTTTCTTTTGATATTATATATATATATATATATATATATATATATATTAATATAATTGTAAGTTTCCAAGTTTAATAAGGTTACCAAATCTCAAAGTTGCTCCGTTGATTACTGCGATAAATTAAGGAATTAAATTCCAAAGGCCCAAAGTCTGCTTAAAGTATGTCTTTTGGAAACAAATATTCTTGCAAACTACAGTCGTCAATGATGCCAAGAGAATCAACCCCAAATAACTGTCAGATTAAAGCAATTGTTGGAAAATTCTTTGCATCCAAACTATGACTTGAAAATGAAATTAGAATTTTCTTTTTTTGACTTGCAAATAGTGCGTTTGTTGCTTTGTTGGACTTTTAATTAGTCTATTCAAGATGAGTAAGCCATATATATTCCAAATGGCTAAATTTTGAAAGACGAAAAAAACATTGGACTTCTTGGTTGACAGCGTAGCTATGGATTCCATTGAGATAAGATTAATTGGTGATAGGATTTTATAATTTTGAAATAATTTTTTGGAGAACCCTTTTAAGTTTTAGCAAAAACAACAAATTATCTTAGAAACAAAAAATATATAATCACAAAAAAATCATAAACATCAGTAAATACAATATCAACTATCCAACAAAATTTTGAATGATAATAAATTTAAACAAAATATAGTACAAAAAGTAAAAAAAATAAAATTACAGATATTAAAATGTTGATTTATAATGATTCTCTGTTAAAAAATCGTTTCAAAGATATACATTTACTTTTAAACTTTTAACTAAGTTTAAATTCATTATAATAGAAAAATTTTAAACTTGAATAGGTACTTAAAGAAGCCGAATACAATAATTGCTTAACTAAAATCATAACCGCTTTTAGATTCTCACTCAAAGAACAGAAAGAAAAAGTTTAATCACTCTGTGAGGTTACCCTTAAGGGCCCTAGGTAAGATTCCTGAGAAACTCAGTAGTGTTTGAATTGAATACAAGAAAAATGACAAGAACTTAATAATTTAATATATAAAAATGAAGTTTTAAAAGATTCAATTTAATCAGATTTAACTCAAATGTAAGAGATGAAATAAATAATTGAAAAATAGATGAATTTGATAATATTTACTTATGAAGAAATGGGTTTTCACACTAAGAAAATGTGTAGAATGAATATTTATAGTAAATAAAAGTATACACTGAAAAACTAGTCGTTATGTACAAAATTCGAGCATGTGATCATAATCACGAATTTAAAAATTAAATTTCAAATCATAATTGTGACTTGCAGGTTTGAAATGCATCAATTTGAATCACAAAAAAAAAAAGTAAAATTCAATTCTACTATCCAAAAATTGCAAACCTTCAATAAGTTCAAAAATTCATGTAATCAAAATCATGATTAAAATTGTGAAAATAGAGTTTAGAATATGTCAATTCAAATCTTAGGAAATAGTTTAAATTTCGATTCAAATTGTCAAAAAATACAAACATTCAACCAGTCCTGATAAACTTACAATCAGAATTGCAAAAGATTAGTGTTAAAACTTGATTCAAATTGCAAGGTAAGAACAGGTACCTTATTCTCGCGATTATGATCATAAAATCAGTTCAAAATATTCGATTCGAATTGTAGCTTAAAGAGTGAAAAATAAATTTTACAAATTCATTTCAAAACAATTTTAAACCTTATAAAAATAATCCAAAATCTCAACTGCAATCTAAATAAATATGATAAAACACTTAGTAATTAAAATGTTTGAATGTTTTTAATATAAATTTTCAAAAGCGTTTGATTAAAACAAAAGGCAAACTTTCAGAAATAATTTTTCAAAATTTGAGCTAACTTTAATAAATCTAAATATTTACAAAATTTTTTAAATAAGGCCTAATCTATATCTTCAACCAGAAATCTAAGATTATCTATGAAAAATTTACTAAAATTAAATCAAATTAGCTTAACCAAAATTGTTTGTTATTATCAAAATATAAACTTATCCAATTTAGAAAAATATGGACTAAGGATAATAGATAAATTTTAGGGTTTAATTTTCTTACTGTATGCCAAATTCTGAGTTTTCATAAAAGTTTATGCAAAAGTTATATAATTTGCAATTTTTATATAAAATTTTGTATTTTTTATAAAAAAAATATATGTGTATATGAATCTTATGTACAATAAATACATAAAAATCATAACTCTATTATTCAAAATTGTAACAATTTTTTTTTTTGAAAATTTTTACATTTTTATGTAAAAGTACAACTTTCAATGAAAAATATAAAAAAATTACAAGAATACATATTTATACTATATTTTTTGAAGATATGTCGAATTATAACTCTAGAATTTAATATAATATAATCACGTATAGTTAATTACAATTTACTGCATTCAATTTTTTCTTGTTCTTCATCATGTTACGTGAACAACGAAATTGTGATTTTTGTTTTCGAATATTTGGACAGAGATCTTAATCATTTGGTCGCCATAGTGCCTTATATTGATTAAAAAAAAAATATTAATATTATCATTATTGTCATTTTTTCACTATCATTTGATTATCATCATTATAGTTTCATGCCAATTAAGCTATTTATCTCTTGTATCATAGTAAGTGTTGGATAATGCTTAGATAGTAACGTATGATCACAATAAGCTATCAAATCATTGTATTTGTAATATTTGAGTACAAATAAGTATGTATTAAATGTGTTGTGTGGGCTGACTTCTATTTGTTGAATGTCTAACATTAGAAAATTAATTACATCATTTATATAGAAAGTAAGAACCTTGCTAAAGAATGGGTGATTATTTAAATGACTTACATCAACTATTAATCTCATAAAAATTTAAAGATCATGATCAATTTGTTTTATATAATTTTTATATTATATATAATATATTTTTTCTCAATTAATGTATTAAATAAAATTCTCAAATCATTAATATATTATAAATTAGTTTAATATAAAATATTAAAATAAAATCAGAAGATTTTTTTATGATTAAAGAAGTATTAAATTAAAATCATTAATATACAAGTCTATTTTAGTAAAACCAGCGTCAACTGATGCAGTACAAGTCTATTTTATAATTAAAAAGTATTAAATTAAAACCATTAATATTCTATCACTTATGATTTTAATTTAATATTTTTTTTTACTGAAATAGCTTATAATATATTAATAATTGATATATATATATTAAATCAAATATTAAAATCAAATATATGGTATAACAGCTTCTTGTTATGTCAAAGTGATTATACGTCACATGTCAGTATATGGTATAATTCTTTTCCTATCAAATCAAATCACATCACTTTTTATTAAAAAAAACGAAAATCAATTATCAATTGTACATGTTTAAATATCAATCATTACTACTTTCTTTTCTAAGCAATTAACTATTATTTTCATTTTAATTAAAATTTTATTTAAATAATAATCAGTTTCTATATTCCTTCCTCTCATATTTCACATTACTCTAATTACTTTTGTATCTCATCATTAATTATAATTTAAATCAAGGAACTTTTTTCATAACTCAATTTCACATTTATTTTCGAATTGTTCTATTTTATATTTTAAGTTTAAGAAACTATTGATTATTATCATCTATTCATTATAATTAATGGTTGTTTCATATTAATCCATAAATTTAATCTCATAAAATATTTTTTAAAAAAAAGAATGCTAAGATACTTTTTATTTTGATTTTTAAAGTTTAATTAAATTTTAAATGAGATTTGTTACTTTAATAAGTTTAATATTTTATAAGTTCACAATTTTTCAAAGTTTTATTCTCATATTATAAATGTAATATATGATTATAATATTTAAAATAAAAAACAAGCAAGAAAGTCAAATATTTATTGTATACTTTGCATGATTTTTTATAAATTTTGATTATCACCTAAACTAAATTAATTTTTTGTATATTATAATTCAATTTTAAATTTATTTTAATATGATTCTTTATTATATTATTTTTGTTTAGAAAGTTATTGATGCGTCATAATTACGTCAAATATATCAAAAAAAAATACTAAAGTGATATTATACATCAAAATATATTGTAATATAATTTGCTTTAATCAATACATATAAATATTTAATAAGATAATTATTTTATTTTATAATTATTTTCTTTACAAGTAATTTTTTATTGATGAATTATTTTCAGATATAATAACCAATATATCAGTAATTTTTTTGTGGTACATACTTTATAAAAGAATGAATTGATTTAATATTAAACCTAATAATATTTGAAATTTTGTATCATAAATTTATTTCTTATATTTCAAATAATATAATATGACAAGATTAAATATAAAATTTTCAAAAATAAATAAATATGTGAGAAATAATATTTAAAAAAAAATAAGAATTTGAATTTGTATATGAAATTCAATCAAGCACCTCAACTTGTTTATGCAAACAATATTTAAAGAAAAACAGTGAAATATATGAAAATAATATCTTAAATATGTCAAATATAAATTCTTATAAGGCAAATTTACTTTTATACATTAAAATATATCATAAGCATATCCTAATACTATAATTTAACTTGTTTCAATTAATTGGTATATAATTATAAAAGGATTAAGTTGATCAGTCTAATTTTTTAGTAATTTTATTTAAAAAAATATAAATTATTTCCTTCAATTAATAATTTGAAAGAGTATATGTGCTTAATTTGAGACACAATGTTATGAAAAAAATGGTATGAAAATATTATAGTTTAAATTTAAAAATAATCTCACTGGTATATTACTTTTTTAACTTTTTCTTGTTTAAAGAGTATTTTGATTCTTTTGACTTATTTGTCTAGTGAGAATATGATTTTAAATTTAAGAAAAATATTAAATAGCATTCTCAATTTATACAAAAATAATAATAATTAAGTGCTTAACTTTTGTATGTAAGTAATGAAAAATTTACTATTTTATGGACGATTACTGGGAATAAAAAGAATTTATCACATTTTTTCATTTTTATGATGTAGTAATACATAAATAAGTAATGATATTGTAAATTCTTTTACATTGTTAATGCATGAAAATTCGTAGTATAAATATACCATATAATACTAGATATAATATCTAATGTGAATCAAAAGAAAATTACATAAAATTAAATCATATTTTAATTTATTTTCAACCTTAAATTAAAATTATTATATAATATATATAAATAGATTATTTTTTTTTATAAAAATTATGCATATAAACATATTTTTTATAAAATAAAGGTGAACGATGAGTAACTATGTATTTTTATTTAAATCCGCAAGATTTATACAAGTTAATGAAAATTTATTTTTAAATTTATCTTATATTAAATTAAGATTAATACAAATGCTAGATTTTGAACTTTTTTTATAAGAAAAACTAATATTATCACATTGTATAAGGATATAATAACAATTTATTTAGATTTAATTATTTAAAACTATTGTACATTTATAAAATAAATGTTCAATTTAGACACTATTAAATAGATAGAAATATTTCTAATTTTATTATAGTATTAAAATATTTAATATTATTATCTTCTATATTTTATAAATTAAAATATTACTTTCTTAATTTTATAAATTAAAAATATTTTCCTAAGAGATATAGTATCTGTTTGGAAGTATTTTCAGGTGTTTTTATTTTATTATTTTTGAAAATAATTTTTTAAAAATAATTTTTAAAAAATTTTTTTTAGAACAAAAAAATAAAAAATTTGTTCGGATGTAAATTTTGAAAATAAATATTTTTTTTTATTTTTAAAGATGAAAAAAATATATTTAATATTATTTACAACTTTATCATTAATGAAAACATGTATTCTTCTTATTTTTAAAAAAAATTTGAAAATAATTCTATACAAAAATAAGAGAAAATATTATTTTGATGTTTCTTAAAAGTTATTTTTTTAATTACACTTTTAAAAAATAATTTTTAAAAATCAATTATCAAATAGATTTTTTTTTATTTTTATAGAAAAAAAAAACAGCTTCCCAAAGCTGTAAATACCATCAAGAGTGTAACTCTTAAGATTTATTTATTTTTATTACTTTTTATCATTATTAAGATTTTTGACTCATATATCATGTTCATTCATTCTTAACATTTTGTCGAGATTGTTAATCATGGCCGGTAGAGGTGGGAGGTTTCATGTACGCGCCTTTTGTGAGAGTGGGAATTCCCTCCACGCTGTAAGCGGGTAAAATGGGTAAAAGGAAAAGGAGATTTTACATTAAAAAAATGTTAAAAAAATAGAAAAGAAAGCGGGTCAACTTCGCAGTCGTACCTGTTACTGTCCCTGCATGAAAAGAGGACATATTCGTTATTAATGCAAGTTCTAAGGACAAATAAGGAATTAGGAGACCCCAAAGTACAGTCCTAATTGGTTAACTTTAACAAAGTCTACGGGGCCATAAATATGACTAGAAAGCATTCTCTAAGAATATTTTACATGCTCCGCACCTCTACAGTGACGATACAGTTCAAAATCACAACCGTTGATTATTTTTAAAAAAGCCTTCCTTATAATGACACATCATGGACATGATTTGACTTATGAAATGTATGCAGATCAACGGTTGGGACATAAGAAGACATGGTGTGGGTTGATGTATGATTTGTACATGAAGAGATGATATCATGATAAGCATCATGTGGGACTGGGTCTCCTTTTAGTCTTTCTTTTGTCTGAAAAAAATGAAAATCACTTATAGGAAGATAGATGATCCACTTGGGTTACTTTAGGGCCCACCAATAATACCTGTAACATTATTTTTTTAATTATATTTATTACGTTTCTTAAATTTTTCTTCGAGAATTAAAAATATGAATTTTTTATAACATGAACTTGGTGATCATTGTAAGTTTTTTTTTCTTTTTTAATTTTCATAAATCATAATTTTATATAGAATCCTATATTTTAGTGGTTATTATTCATATCACATGAGTTGAAAAATAGTAAATTTTGTATTCCATGCTGTTCACAAATTACTGATATTTTTTCTTCTTTTATTTAAAGAAAATTATATTTCTTTTTTTCTTTCTAAATCAAGGGAATTTTATCTTACAAAATTGTATGCAAAATTTGTAAATTTTTACAAAATAATTTTATATAAATTTTGTGTATAATAGATATGTAAAAGTTGTAATTTTAAAATTAAGTTTACAAAACAAAAATAATTTTAAAATGTCTAATTTTTATCAAATAATTTTTGTAAAAATAAAAATGAATATTTATCACAAAAAGTAATCAATTCATACTTTATTGGACACAAACCGAAACATTATCCAAAACATTGAATGAATTGTATAACGATTGGAAACACTTTAAACGGATAGTGTTTTTTTATTATTATCAAAGCGATTACACAATAATATCTGATAGTCGTAGCCCCTAGGGTACCTATATAGTTTCGTGCTGTTTCAAAATTAGAATACGACAAGATGTTACTATATACGGTTATAATTTGTGACATTTTTTAATACTATTTTCATTGACTGTCACCTTTTTTTTTTTTTACTAAATATCACATGAATTATTAATATTTTGTGGAAAAATGTGAGACAATATATACAAAATTATTGATTAGGCCAATTCTCTTTCTTTGAGATTGTTTTTATCTTAAAAAATAGAGATTGTTTTTATCTTAAAAATAGAAATTATATATCCAATATTGTGCAAAAAAGAAATTATAGAAAAGTGAAAACTTTAAATGTAGGAAGGACACGAGGCAATCGACCGATCTTACTTACACAGGCATGGAGGGTAAAAAAGGAAAAAAAAATATTTTAATCCTACACTGTGGAAGAAAACATCTATCCTAAGCTAGTTAGAGCGTTTCTTGACACGTCTTGTGCATAATTGATTGTGAAAGTCACAACTAAGCCTATCTATGATACCAACCAAGCCACCACCTGATTTCCCAACAACATTAATGATAAGGATGCTACATATTTTCATATCACCTCCTTTTTTTTTTTTTTGCACACAGTTTCAGGTTCAATTTTTTTTTAAAAAAAAATACATTTTTCTTCTTTTTTTTTTATCAAAAAAGAAAAATTTTAATTAAAATCATGTTAAATTTCAAAGTCATATTCATATCACCCTTTTTTCTCGTCCACAAAGTTTTAGGTTCAATTTTTCTTCTTTTTTTATCAAAAAAAGAAAATTTTAATCAAAATCATGTTAAATTTCAAGGTCATATTCTTATCACCTTTTTCTTTTTGCACAAAGTTTTAGGTTCAAGTTTTTTTTAAAAAAAATTACATTTTCTTCTTTTTATGTATAAAAAGGAAAATTTCAACTAAAATCATGTTAAATTTCAAAGTCATATGTCATTTAGCTAATAAATTTTATATTTAGATGTTGATAAAAAGATTGTTCAACTTGATATTAGATCTTATAAGTTCAATTCATGGTCACTATGTTGGTTAAGGCGCGCATTATTAAAATCCGAATGATTTATATAAATTTTGTTGACTAAACTAATTATTTTAATTTACATTTCAAGAATTGGTATCAACCTATTCAAATTTTAGAATTGTTCTTAAGCGTTTAAGTTAATTTAAAATGTTTTTAGGTTATCAATATCAATTTAGATTAGTTGAAAATCTTAAATTCATTTATTTATGTTATATCATTAAAAAAATAACATTTATAATTATAAAAATACAATTACGATTTTAAAGTTTAATGTAAATTATCTTATATTTATCATGATTCATATATAATATAGAGTTTCACACCAATGAAATGA
>JANHAO010004090.1:0-24840 GCA_026873985.1 Saraca asoca
AAGAAATAAAATAACAAAAGTATCAGTAATGGATAATAATAATAAGTACATATTGTATTTCTGATACGTAATATAATGAATGTAGCTTGGGCCACCATGTCATTGTCTTCTACTGTGTATATGACCCATATGATTTGTCTATAGATGTATTATATAAAGTTGTAATATTTATTGAATCATGTTTGTGATTAAGTCTGGATGCCTAATACATTGTTGTTGTTCAGTCTGGGCTACTGTATATATATTCACATTGTTTATCAGGTTCTAACAAAATAAGGCCTTAAGCCTCGGTATCCAAATTATAGGAGAGACTCTGTCGAATTTTTGATAGGAACAAAAGAAAATTAAAGGTTAAAATGTATAATTAGGCTTGTAGGAGGTCCCCTACGGGCGATCTTCTACGCCGGTCATGAGCCCGGGAATTATGTCGTGACACATTGATTCCCAAAACTCACATCCCGTTGGCCGAAGTTTTGGTCCTCTGTACGAATCGAATTTCGACATCAACATAAATAAAGAAGATAACATAAAGAATTGAAGATTGATTATATAGAAATACTAATGAATTAAGTCAATTATAATACAAGTCCACTATTATTTCCTTATTAAGAAAAAAAGTCATTTTCATGCTTTAACATAGGAAGTTTCATAAAAGATAAGATGCACTTCATCAATTTATGGGAATTTACTTACAATGTTTAACTTTGATTAAGTGACTCCACGTATAAAATCATGTATTTTTACACCGGAATGGTTATAAACAAAATTATTTTTCAATGATATTTATAATTAAATTAAAAAATATTTCATTTTATTTTCAATTCTTATTTTAATTTTTATTTTTATTATAATTGTGTCATTATAAAATTCATTAAACTTAGAAGCATTTCACTAAAATTCATTTCGTTTGACCTAAAATACATGTTATATAAAAAAATTTATCATTATTTTAATATTTTATTTATCATGATATTATTAAAATCTACTTTTTAATTGAATTTCATGCATTTTTTCAATATATTTCAAAAAAAATTATTTACAAATAAATTAAAATTATTATTTTAAACATAATTTTCAAAAAATAGAATTTATTTACAAATAAATTTAAAATCATTTCTTTAGAATTTAATTCTAAGAAGATTGATTCCAAACAGACAAATAAAGCAATAGTTTTATTATACTTAGATTGAATGACATATGATTCATAACTTCATGAATAAAAGTTTTATCTTTTCTTAATTTTCTGATTTATTAAATTTTTATCCGCACATGAGAGTTAGCCAACTTTCTTACACCATAATAGCAAATCAAATAAGATTCATTCTTGAACAAAAAAAGCCATTTTTTATTTATTTTATCAGTTCTATGACTGGAGCAGGGGATACACATTACACCACAGTTTTGAATCATTAAAGAGATTTTAAGAATTGGTAATTCTATTCACTCTATCAATAATCAAGCAGGATCAAGTGTAGCATAAAAGATTTGTTTTTTCTATTGATTTCTCCATATTGGATCGAAAAGATATTCAACTTTGGGGATGAATTAAAAAAGAAATTTTTATTGATTCTACCTCCTATTTTTTATGAAGAGAATAAAACATTTTATCAAAGAAAAAAAAAAAAAGGGTCCGAACCTCTTGCAAGAATGATTTGGAAGCTTCAAAACCAAAAATAATGTTATTTGCTAGCAACAATACAATGGAGGTAGTCAATCAATATAAATTGATCTAACATTTGATTCAAATCCAATATAGATGAAATACACGATCAACTAACATTTATAAAATTTGAAAGAGTCGGAATAAATGATTCAATCCTCTCATTTGGATTTCTCGATCCAAGATCTATGAATTGGAATCTTAATACATATAGATATAAATAGTCCAATGGGAACAAGAATTTCCAATAACATTTGAAACATTTCATTTTTGAGTAGAATAACCATTTTCAAGTAGTGTTCAATTGATCATGTATTAATCAATATTTGATTAATTGGTTTGAGATTATTGAAGAAAAAAGATTTGTCTCAGTCATTTTGTTTCTTTGTCTTTTTGTCTAACTCATTTTCTTTTTTCTTTATAAGTTTTAAGAATATCCCCATGGTCCAAGATCCACATCTATGAATTGAGAGGTCTGAATGATCAACAATTGTTAAAATCAATGGATCTTCCAATGGTTCATTAAAAAAAAATGGAAACCCCTTATTGGATGAGCATGATACTTCCCAAAAATGGAAATTCTTAATTAATGAAGAAACAATATCACTACTTTTGTTTAATAACATATCAGAGTTGATGGGTCACTCATTTCATACTAAAAAAGACTACAGAAAATCTTTTAATAACACAAATTTCTATTTCTTAATGATATCCCACAATCAAGATAATTAGCTAAATCCCATGAAACCTTCTCATAAAAGTTCATTAATATTTTCTTTTTATAAAGTAAATTACCTTCGATTCTTGAATAATTGACATCACTTTTGTTTTTATTGTAACAAAAGATTCCCCTTTTATGTTGAAAACATTCGTATCCATTATTATGATTTTATGTACAAACAATTCCTTGATATCTTATTCATTCACAACAAAATAATTTTTTGTATGATTGCAAAAGAAAAAAAAATTATTAGCGATACTATTTCTTCAATTGAATCACATATATCTAACATATTAATACCTAGCGATTTTCAGCAAAATGATGACCAAAGGTATAACTTATACAAATCTTTCCGTTTTCCAATTTGATCCAATCCATTCATTGTAAAGCTAATTTACTCTCGCAGACATTTTTAGAACACTTCTAATAGAGGGACAAATATTCAAATTTTCTCATTTATTAAATTTTTATCCCCATGAGTTAACCTACTTTCTTATACAATGATAGCAGATCAAATAGTAATAGCACATTTCTTTTCCTTATTTCAATTTTGCTTATCATCCTTCAACTTCAGAGTGTCTCCATCACTGGCCTACATGAAGATGATTATGATGGTATAGCAAGTGGGAACTTAGAGATGGCCAATTAGTCGTTACGCCCATTAGTAGCCCACAGTTGATTTAATTGCATCCAATATCTGCGTCAAATGGTGACGTAAACATGCATAAGCAGAGATAACTTCATCAACTGAACAGAGTTAATACTTCTTATACGACCTACCTTTTTGTGCACAAACGTTGTAAGCAGAAAAGAAAGAGAAACTACAACGACAGTTTGACAAAAGTATGGAAACAATGTGTAAGAAGCACTACTCTATGCAGTTCTGCATAAAAATTGCGTACCCTCAAAGGAAAGGAAAAACAAAAAACAAGCTATACCTTATTCTTGGTCGGCATGTAGAAGGGCTCAAAAACCAGAGGAAAAGGGGTGTCTAGACCACAAATTCTTGTTATAGGGGCTTCCAACTGTGCCACAAACAGACAGGCCAGTGTATATGATCAGTCATATTAGTAGTCAATGCTTCAACACGCAATGAATTTACACATTATTGAGAAAGAAGGTCATCTAATATTTATTAATTATTGAAGCAAAATAGAAGCCATGATCATCCACCCTCGAGCCAAACAGTAAGGTCTCCAAAGGAGGGGATATATTCAAAAGAACTGTAGAGTTGCACTGATAAAAGCTAGCTATATCATAAATTTCTTCCATAAAACACATGAGAAGGTGGATAGTTATGAAACCCAACAATTTTAGAAATAGAAATTGCAGAAAGGATCAACAGATGACACAGGAATATGTCACGCACAATTGTACAATATAGGACCACTCCAATTAGGAATTTGCAATATGTTCCTAGTTCCTACCATATATAACAAGAGATATATACTTGAATTGGTGAATGGCTTGAGTAAAAACTTCAGCCAAAGATCATATATTTGTACTAAAAGTCATTAATAACAAATAAAACTCTAATACCTAGTCCAGTAAGGATTAGATAATTATTAAGATAGTTTCCTATCTAAGATAACTTCCAATTTTATTTACATAATTCTACACCCCTCTCAAGCTTAAGCATATATGACATATGCACCAAACTTGTTACAAATATAATAAACTCTTAAACCCCAGAGAGTCTGTTAGTTGATCATTAGAATTGGTGAAAGAAGTCACAATATCTCCTGACTGAACTTTTTCTCAAACAAAATGGCAATCACTTTTTATATGTTTTGTTCTTTCATAAAAAGCCGGACCAGATGCAATGTGCAAGGGTGCTTGATTATCACAAATGAGTTTCATAGGTCCTGTTTCACAAAATTGCAATTCTTGGATTAGTTGCTTCAGCCATATCAATTCAGAAGTAGCTAGGGCTATAACATGATATTTAGCTTCTACACTCAACCTTGCAACTACAACTTGGTTTTTACCCTTCCATAAGACTAGATTTCCACCAAGGACATAGTATGCTGGGGTGGAGCATCTATCACCCAGTGATCCTGCCCAATCAGAATCTGTGTACCCTACAATTTCAGCACTTCCTTGTTGTCATACAACAATCCTTTCCTAGGTACCTTCTTGATGTATTTGACTATTTAAATTACTGCATCCCAGTGAGCATCACGAGAACTCAAAAATTGACTACAAATACTAACCGTAGAGAAAATGTCAGGTCTAATGAATGTGAGGTAGTTTAATTTTTCAACTAGTTTGCTATACGTTGGGGTGTCTACGAGTTTACAGTTTATCATCTGTCTCCTCCAAGATATCTAAGGCATACGATTAATTAGGAAAGATGCATTAAGTATAGCTTCACTTCAAGATCATAGAGGAACATTGTAATGCGACAAGAGTGTACGTCTTGTTTCTATAAGGTGAGGTGACATTTTTTACGCTCAACAACCCTGTTTTGCTGAGGGTATGGGGACAAGTAGATGGATGCAAGATGCCATGTGAGGACAGAAATGGAGAGAACTTAGTATAAGAGTATTCTCTTGCAGTATCACTACACAATATTTGAATAGACTTTCCAAATTGATTTTTGATTTTAGAATAGAGTGAAATAAAAATTGAGAATAATTCTAAACTATCTTTCATCATATATAACCAAGTACACCTTGAATGGTCATCAAAGAATGTAACAAAGTAACAAAATACCAATGTGGGATTGACTCGACTTGGACCCCACACATCAGAATGACAAATAGTGAAAAGAAGACTTAGCTCTATGATTGACACTCTTGGAAAAAGATGAACAAATATGTTTTCCAAGTTGACATGGCTTGCAATTTAAAGACTGCAGTTTAGAAAAAGTGGGACTTATCTCTTGGAATTTGGAGACTCAGGTGACCTATACATTGGTGAAGCAACTTGAGAGACTCAGATGCAAAGCACACCATTGAAGTTGTAGTTTGAAGATAGTACAAACCACATGACTCATACCTTATTACAATCGTTTGTCCTGTACTACAATCACGTATAAAAAAGGGAATCAGCACAAAAGGTAACAAAACAATTAAGTGTGCGAGTAAGTTGGCAAATGGATATTAAATTAAAAGGGCACTCATGTACAAAAAGGATAGATGTCAGTGGTAAAAAGAAAGTTGGCTTGCTTGGCCCATCAATGATCCAAAGGAAGTTGGCTTGCTTACAATTTAAAGATGCAGTTAAGAAAAAGTGGGACTCATCTCTAGGAATTTGGAGACATAGATGACCTAAACGTTGGTGAAGCAACTCGAGATCGTTTGTCCCATACTACAATCATGTATAAAAAAGGAATCAGCACAGAAGGTAACAAAACAATTAAGTGTGCGAATAAATTGGCTAATGGATATTAAATTAAAAGGGGCAATCAGGTACAAAAAAGGACAGATGTCAATGGTATAGAGGAAGTTGGCTTGCTTGGCCCACTCCCTTGGCACTTTTTGTAGAACCATTCGCTAAGGTAATGGCATGGGGTGCGATAGGCTGCAAAATATCAATGAAGAGACTGATTACTTGCCATGTGATTGGATGTTTCAGAGTCGAGTAGCCAGTGATCAAAAGAACTAGGATGTGAAAGACATGCAGTAGAACTATTAGTTTGAACAATGGTACTTGTGGACGATCAAACTTGTTTGAATGCCTTATCTGAAGAAACTCTTTGTATTCTTTGAACCAATTTGGATGACTACTTGAATTTGTTGGATTCTCTTCATTTATCACTTAATCCAAATAGATGTATTTGGTCTCTAGACTCCTTCAGTGTATTCACATGTAAATCTTTAACTTTTCCATCCAAAATCCTTCCAATCTTAATTTACTTTTTCTTAATTCTTTTTGGAAGATTAATGCTTCTCCTAAAATTAAAGTTTTTGTTTGGACTACTGTTTTGAATAAGATTAATACGGATGATATGTTACAGGTGTGCAGACCTCATAAAATTTTGTTCCCAAATATGTGTATGTTATGTTTTGAAAAATTCAACGACCAATAGTCATTTGTTTTTGGATTGTGAGATGGCTTGCCAATTTTGAAAGAATCTTTTTTCCTTGTTTGGGGTAGTTGTGGGTTTGCCTAGCTACTTTGGACAGTTTCTTTACTACTAGATACGTGGTTTTGGGAGGAATAAGGAAAAAACTACACTTTGGGAAGTTGCAAGACTTGCTGTTTTATAGTGTTTATGGTTGGAAAGGAATGCTAGAAGTTTTAAATAGCTATATCAACTGATGGTGTTGGTATGGGATAAAATTTTGTTTATCACCTCATTTGGCTTAAGCCTTATGGATTCTTTCAAAGGAAAGGTTTGACAGATTTGCAATGGGGTTGGAAGTCTATCTTAGATCTTTGATAGGATGGTTTCTTGATGATCTATTGTAGTTTTTAGTTTTCCTCCTTCCATTTAAGGCTTTCTTATCCTCATTTTCTGTATTTCTCTTCTTTAATAATATTTCTTCTCCTATATATATATATATATATATATATATAAAATTGGACAACTACTTGTTGACATTTTTTTTAATCCCTTTTTTTGTTTGCCATTTTCTTCTCTATCTTTTTTCCATTTTATTCCATTTGTTTCCTTTTTTTTTTGGGTTAGTGATCGGTCCTGTAAGTTTAAGAAAAGGAGGGAAAACAAGTGTACTAGGCTGTGCAAAGAGTTCAGCAGGCTGGGGCAGAGAGGGTAGAGAAATTTGGTTCAGCAGGCGTGGTTCACTCATGGGCTTAGGTGGTGGTGCTTCGGTGCACATGCTGGTGACCAGCAGCGCATGAGATGACAGGGTTTTGGGCTTCTGAATCAGAATCCGGACTTAATTTGGTGAAATTGAGTGGAAGGTTCTGTTTGGGTGAAATCAGACTCATTGGGTGAGAAACGTGTCTGGTGCAAAATGCTCGGGTCTGAAGCAGGTGTCATGGGAGTTTAGAAATAAAAGAGAGGGCTTTGGAATTGAGGCCAAAAGAGAAGATGGCAATGGTAGAGGCCATAATGGACCTATCTTTTTTTTTTTTTTTTCTGAATTTTGTGTGGTTGTGTTGGGCTGAAGCTGTTTGGGTTGGAGAACGAAGGAAAACCAAAGATCATTAAAGAAAAAAAAGCAACATCGGAATCTGCTCATGGCGGCAGCAGAGCAAATGCCCTCAAGAATGAGAGCTCTGATACCAACTTGATTTGGTGAATGGCTTGAGTAAAAACCTCAGTCAAGATCAGATATTTACACTAAAAGCCATTGATAACAAATAAACTCCAATACCTAGTCTAATAAGCTAGTTTAATAAGGTATACATAATTATTAAGATAGTTTACAATCTAAAATAGATAACTTCCTATTTTCTTTACATAATTCTACATATATAAATGCTACAGAATTAATCAACATAGCATTTTTATCATTTAAAGTTAAAGAAGAACGAACAGGGTTGAGCATTGGTGGGGATTGCCTAAAATAAGCACATGCAATCCACACTATACAAAACCTTAAGATGTCTTGCTTAATATTCTGACATAAATCAAATACATATTTGACCAATCAAGTAGGGTGGCCCACAGTTTGGAGGTAAATGGACCACCCAAGAGTGGACCAATTTCCAAGCTACTGGGAACCAAGCTAGAGTGGTCTAAAGAGTGTTGTGTCACTAGAAGAAAGGAGTTTCTATCTTGATTATTTGAGTAAAAAAGCACATCAATAAAGGTTGAATCATACCCTTGAGAAGCATCGTTCAACAATAGAGGCTGAGATTTCAGCACCAAAACCTCCTGTTATGGGAGCTTCATGACTAATCTATACAGGACATTCAGTACATCATCAGAAGCAGTACAATGGAAAACATGTAACACTAATTTACTACTAGTTTAGAAAATTTTACTCACAAGCAGCCTTCCCGTCTTCTTGACTGAGGCCTCTACTGTTTCCTTGTCCCAAGGTATTAATGTCTTCAGATCTATCAGTTCACAAGAAATTCCATCCTGCAAAATCTCATAGAATGATATTAAAATTTTAATACAAAGAAAATCTCAGGAACTTCCCCAAATAGCTAATAAGTGATGTATTACTAACATATATAAGTAAAATTAAAATTTAAAACTCATCTTTTACACCATAATCAGACTCCATTTGTTCTGAAGTATAAACATAATTTCCAAGGACTCAATCTCAAGTGGCATAATAGAAATGACCCAAATAAAACTATTTAGCCCCCAAATAACTGTCAAGATGTTAAAAACATGTTCTTGCACAATTAGTGTACACTGTGAAGAGTATTAAAGACTCATTTAGTAATTAGATTATGCTATGGTCTTCCTTGTAGTGCACCCAAAGTCAAGGGCATTAGAGTGCATAGTAGCTCCATATAATAGAGCATTAGGGTTAAATCTTTGGTATTTAAACTTTCTACTATTCTATAAATATTAGCGTGTTTCCTCTCCAACCCTACACTTTCCCCAACTCAAACCCGAAATATTTCTCGACATGCTATGAGAGTGGTATCATCCGCTTATGCAGCTATCGCACTTCTAGCAACCTTTGAGTTGCCATTGTAGTAAGATTTGTACTGTAAAAAAGGCTTAAATGCAATTGGTACTCCTAAGACATAAATTGGGTGGTTTTGATCCCTTGATATTTCAACTGGCTAAATTTTGGTTCTTCCATTAAATTCCCCTTCAATTATTGACAGAAAAACTAACATTTGAGTTAAGAGGAGTGATTTTGTTAAATGTAGCATGCTTTTTATCCTCTGATTTACTTGTATATGGTGACTAATGATGAGATATTTGCTTTTTGCACATACAAAATAGAAATGGATATGAGGAAGGAAGAAGACAATAGCCAACGTGTGTAAATTAATCAGGGTATATAAAGGCATACCACATTAGATTAACACATCACTTGACTCCATGTCAGCTTTTCTATTAATAATTGGATAAGAGTCCAACAGAAGGCCGATCAATCTTTGGAGGACCAAAATCAAATATTTTAAATTAGGAGGACAAAAATAGCACAATTTATATTTTAGAGAGACCAAAATTGCATTTAAACTGAAAAAAAAAAAAAAAAACCTTAGAAACCTATTCTTTCTTGATTATACCACACTTTTTTCTCATCTTCTCTTTCTGTTCCCATATCTGTCACAAACTGGGTTCATCCCAAGACTTGTTCTGATCTTAGCTATAATAAGATGGGGTTAAGTCATAACTCTGGTGACTCAAGGAAGGCACATAATGATAGCTCAACTGTGACAGAAGTTCGGATTTCGTTCAAGTGCAAACAGAAGCCGAAGGATCATTAGAGTTCTCAGGTGAGGCGCAGCCACAAAAGGAGGACACTGGTCGTTTCAATAGGTTTTCTGGTGACGCTCATTGGCGGTGACTGGTTTTTCAGTGCCAGAGGTGAAGATTCTGGTATGAGAAACAACATTTTTGAATGTTTTGCACCATTTTAGCTGGATCTGAAGTATTTGATGCACTATCTAAGGTATTTCAGTGGATTTTGTTTGTCCAAGGTACTTTCTAGTAGATTTTGAGAAGACCCACAGCTGGGTGTAACTCAGATCTCTTTTGGCTATATTGGTCCCATTTTGGTGCGGTTGAATAATTTTTTGGTGGATTTTGACAGCCTGAGGTAATTTCAGTGGGTTCTGTCCAAGTTTTGGTACAATTGATGGCATCTCACGCCTGTTTTGAAGTGATTTTGGTATTACCAATCATTCTTTTGATTATTTATGTTTGTTGCTGGAAATTTAGGTGCGTCCAGGCGCAGAGCATTTGATGAGAGTTGAAATTTTGAGATGGTAGTTATTGCAGGCTTGAAGAATGATATGGTGATTTCAGAACGCTTGGTTCAGTTGGGTGCTACTTAGCTTTGAAAAGCAGGAACTAGTGTACTTAAATTCAGAACTCTGGTGTAAGTTGCATGGATAAAAGTAGGCAGAAAGGGATTAGACAATGGGAAGAGTTCACTTCCTTGGATAGAAAACTGGAACATTTCAGATTTTAATCCTAGAAACGAACTTGAAATCAATAAGCTGTTGAGAAGTACATAAAAAGTTCCTGACACATCTGCATGTCTGCTTTCTGTCCTGCCTTCATTGCTGGTGTTTTTGGCCTTCATTGCCAGATTCTCCTTTCCCTTCTTTCTTCTAGTCTTCATAATCAGACTTTATAGCTTCAAAAAAGAAAAAAAAAACAGCCTTCATTGTTGATATGCCTCATTACCAGAAATGTCAACCACATCTGAAACATCTACTGGAGAACAAAAAGCCAGATCAGAGAGAGAAAACCCACTAAATCTGCACTGACAACAGGTTTGCCAGCTAGGGAACATAAAAGCATCGACCCAACCAATATGCTGAATTTCTTAAGAAACTATCTTCAGTGGTCACAAATAATAATGACCTTTTTGAGGCAAGGACAAACTGAGTCATTCATCTGGAACAGGACCCAAAGAGGATGATCCCAAGTTCACTACACAGGATGAGGAGGACTCCATGATTATGTCATGTTGCCCTAATCTGAGATAAAGATAAAAATCTCATCTACTTGGAAGCAGCGACACTTCATTTCTCAGTGAATACTTGGAAAAGGAGAGGTGGCCTACTAAAGGCACAAAAACATAAGGTAAGTTGCTGAGAAGGGTTTTTACTACCAACCACAAGTTTTATGTTGGGCACAGTGCTCATACTAACAATTATGATCAAGGATTACTCTATCAACCACCAACCATTAACTTCACTAGTAGTTACAACGGCACCATTTTGAGAAAAGGATTAAATAGAGCAACTCCCGAACATTTAGCGATCTTAGATGTGTTGATATCAATGGTGACTCATTCTTTCAATGAATAATTTCTTTGGACAGAAGAAAATCATGTAAACACCTAGTTGAAATCTCACTTATTAGATTCCAATTTTCAATGTCTCGCAGGGCTGAATATGGACTTTGACAAGTAAAGGCTATTCTTAGAAGGGAGACTTCAGAATCATTAAATGAAACCTTCTGCATCATTTGAGCTGATGAAAGTAGGAATGTGATGATGGAGTCAATCAAATAAAGGATCAGCTATGGTCACAAATGTTGAGAAACTATTTAGGTTTAGGAAAGGGAAAAAGAAGAGAGAGGAGAGAGTTGAAGAGAACCATAATATATTATTATAGAATCAAATAAGACAGTTCAATGTAAAAGACTCAACCCTACTCATCTCTTTACACACAGACTACAAGGCACATAAAGACTATTGTACCCTTTAACCTAATTACTTCTATGCTCCTTCCCCAAGCTGAAGCTTACAAAGCTTCAACTTATTACACAAACTTGAACCCTCAAATATAAAACACAATAAAACATAATTATAAAGAAACACTTGATAGGCTTCAAACTCCTCAAATGGTTTGCAACAAATGCAGTAGCATGTAAGCAACTTCCTCTGAACACATTTCCACAACCCCCAAAATATAACACCAAATCCTTGGCAAAAACAACTCCTTTAGCCAACTATTCCTGGTTACTCTCTCGACCTTCTTCTAGTTGTTCTCCTCAACACAAACGCACAGCTTTCAGAAGTCTTCTGCTAGCTACCCCTGAGCTGCTCCCACAACTTCTCCTAGCTGGTCTTCAAAGCCACCAACACCCCTAGTTGGAATTACACCAAAACAACCACAAACCAAATTGCTCCCAAACTATGCTCATTGCAGCCAAACACCAATAATAAAACTCCAACTAAACACAACCACCACGACACAAGGGGCAAAGTGCCTAACAACTCAAAAGACACCAAACGTAATTTCACTAAGTAACATTTCATAAAACACCCATCAAAGCCACAACCAACACTTCATTGCTTTCAATAATCAACTCAATGACATGCTCAAAAGTCATCTCTAATGCAACATGGACCAAGGCAAGCAGAAATTGGGCAAACACTTACCCAAACTATCCAACCATGAATCTTCAACAGATTGTAAACCACAGCAGAGAAAATGCAAGCCAACAAATCAGCAAATCAAGTCAACTACACCAATCTTGCTTACCCAGAATTCGAAAGACCAAAATCCACTAGTATCAAATTGAGCAAAACCACACAAGCAATGCTTCTCATGCATCAAAATCATTGCCCAACACCAGAAAACACCAAACAATTATTTAGACCACTTCTGATTAATCAAATAGCAACTACTTGAAAAGGACCAGTGTTAAACAACCATAAAAGCACCAATCAGTGTTTGATAATCAAGCTGCACATGTCAAGTAAATAAAAGCTCACAAAATCAGACATGCCCACATCAAATGATGCTGCTGTCACTTCAAAATTAGCAAGAGAAATCAATAACCAAAGCAGAATGGAACCAACACAGATCTACCAACCCTTAAAATTGCTAAAGTCATCACCAAATCACATTGAATGTACCACCAATCAACAGAATCATGCAAAATTGGGATTCAAACGTCTCAGATTGAGCAAAAATTGGACCATGCAGTGCCAAACAGTGTTTACAACTGAAAGAACCAGACCTGGAAACACTTCACCGGAGCTCCAACCAGAACCTCGCCAGAAGTTGTCTTCTCTGGTAAGCCATAAACCACTGACAACACCGTCTATGGCACCGATCACCTACAACCAACCTTGGATTGCTCTGAAATATAAGAACAGAGAGAAGAGCCCACAGCTGCCTCCTCTCTGTCCACCCTCACCAAAGCTTCACTGGAAACTGTCAGACCTGTAATGGAGCAGCCGGCCACCTAAATGTCCGCCAAATGCAGACCACCTCCTCCTATTGCGAGCTTGCAGCTAACTAGCACATTCTTGTTTTTCTTTAAAGGTGGCTAGGGTTTTCACTCAATATCTCAAAACTAACAAAGATTGATGAAAAAGAATATAAGATTATCCAACTATTCTAATGGCAATCAAACCTTCTTTAAGGTTGCTGGAAGCATGATACACCAACACGCCTTAAGGTGGATGCTATTGCTCTAATACCATGTTGAAAAACTAATTAGGGTTTAGGAAAAGGAAGAAGGGGAGAGAACTCTAATATATTATTACAGAATCAAATAAGACAACTCAATGTAAAAGACTCAACCCTACTCCTCTCTTTATATAGAGACTACAAGACACATAAAGACTATTGTACCCTTTAACCTAATTACTTCTAATAGAAAGGATCCAAACCAAACACCTCAGGAATAAAAATAGAAAAACAAAAATCTAAGGGGGGGGGGGGGGAGAATGAGGTCAGGTGCACTGACACCAAAAAACCAAAACACACCAAGGAGAACCACTTAAAATTGCATGGGAATAACCAAGTTCTTGCTCGAAGTGGTGGATTCAATGGACAAAGACGAGCCAATCAATCCAGCAAAGTTTCATCAAGAAAAATATGCGAAGGACCTGAGTTAGATTCAAGGAAGAAGAAATAATAGAAATGCAAAGGAGTTTACTTAACTCCCTCACCAAAAGGTCCAAAACTACTACCGATACATGCCCTATGGTGCAATTGTAATACATGGATCATAGACTCGAGACACTGATCACATGACACAATTCCACACAATTTCAAACTTATAGCCCATGATCAACAGATCAAAAGATTACAGTCGTAGATGGTTTGCCCATAACAGTGACTGGTAAAGGGAAAATCAATTTAACCCCATCTCTGAACCTGAAAAATCTTTTGCACGTTCCAAAATTATTCTCTAATCTGATATGAATTTATCAGGCAACCAATGACCTAAACTGTTCTATAACCTTTAACCCTAGACATTGTGCTTTTTAGGACCTAGAGGGCAATTGGGTGTGTGAGGCAAAGGAATGGCCTTTACTCTCTAGAAGAACCAAAACATAAAGACACTAGAAAGTAATTTCTATCTTAACCTCAAGGGTTGTACAAAATACAAAAAATGATATATGAATTTATCATTATCATTGAGCAACCTCCTTTTTCTCTTATAAGAATTATGTTCTTACTTTTGAAAACATTAATATCAATGATTGAGAGGTTTGTCAACTTACCAAGCATCATCGCACATCTTATCCATTGAGCAACACATAATCTTCTAAACCTTTTTCTCTTATACACTTAGATATATGGGACCTTTTAGGGTAGTAATATATCGGGAGCCCAGTGGTTTGTATCATTTATTGATGATTGTAGAATTATGTAAATAAAATAGGTAGTTATCTATTTTAGATTATTAAGTAATTATCCATATCTATTCCTTATTAGACAAGCTAATTTATTCCTTATTAGACTAGGTATTAGAGTTTTATTTGTCAGCTATATCTTTTTACATAAAAGTTTTCTGGCTGAGGTTTCTTTCAAGCCATTCACAAAATCTCTAATTTCAAGTCGGTATCAAAGCCTTCACATTGAGGGCCTCTTCTTTTTAGGATTCCAATTCTTTTATTTTCTGACCTACCCCAAAAAACTGTCTATCTATTTTACTCTTGTTCCTTTCAACCCTTCATCATCAATCAACGATCACAAACCATCGTACTTTACTCTTCCTCTTAAATCCCAAATAATTACCCGATTCTTTGACTCTCAGCCACCACAAATTCCTAAAATTATCTTTAATCATTCATTCTTCCCTCCATCAAATTGATTCCATAAACACCAACTTAAACCCAAAATATTTAAAAAAAAAAAAAAAAGGTAAGCCCAAAACCTGAACCAGAAGCACAAAACCAGCCAGAATCTGTTTTCCCCACCTTTACCCACCTCACGAAACCTGTTTCTAGTCAAAAGAAAAAAAAAATGGCTACAGGATCAAACAAAGATAATACCTCAAAGTGCCAACAAAACCCCAAACCTACCAAAAACTTTCCTCTTTCTTTTTCTGGCACACCAACTATATGCAGTAACAAATTGAATGACAACAATTACCTTTCATGGGCTGACTCTGTCGAATGATGGTTAATGGCCAATGAAGTCAATGATCACTTGACTACAACTAGTGAAAATATTTCTAATTCTACGAAAGAAAATTCGAAGAAAACTGATGCACAATTGTGTTTTATTATAGCAATCCATTATTCCGGAATTGATTGTCTATTTCTGTCCCTACAAGACATGTTACTTTTTTTGGGAACAAGTCAAACAACTATACACAAATGGCATTCAAAGGATGTACAGTGCAGCCACCAACTTAGTGAATCTCAAGCAATCTGACCATAACATGTTTGCATATTTGACCAAGACTCGAGCAGTCATCTCAAATATCAAACAATTAATTGTCACAACTAATACCAAAGAATTAGAAACCAAATTGGATCAACTATGCATGGTTTTTATGCTCCTTGGAATTCATCTGGACTATGACTTTGTGTGTAATCAAATCCTTATGAGTTTAGAAGTTCCTACTCTTAGGAGTTTGATTTCAAGGTTATCTCGTACACCTCCGACTACTCATGATTCTATAGACACTTCAACCTTGATCTCACTGACTAGTTCTCATGGCCGAGGGGAAGGCCGTGGTAATAGAGGTGGTCGTACTACCAGAGGCCGTGGTGATAATCATCTTTATTGTACCCACTACAAGAAGCCTGGACACACACAGGATTGTTGTTACTTTCTCCATGGATTTCCTGAGAAAAGGAATAAATCAACAAATGTTGCACAATTTGAAAATGAGGCAAACAATTAGAATTCTCAATCTGACATATCATTGGACTTTGAGTACAAACAATTTCTTCAATTTATGACCTTGCAAGCTCAACCATCAATAGCTACTGCTTCCATGGGTAATTCTACAGCTTGTCCATCACAGACACATGATTCATGGATCCTAGACTCTAGAGCATCCAATCACAGAGCTGGTAACTAATCACTTTTCACCCATATAATGCCTCGTGTCTCTTCTCATACAATTACTTTAGCAGATGTCTCCAAAACCATTGCTAAAGGCATAGGTCAAGCTAAACCAAGTTCATCAATACCTTTTAAATCTATTCTCTCTGTCCCTAATTCTCTTTTTAATCTTATTTCCGTTTGTCAACTTACTCATTCTTTAAATTGTTTAGTTACCTCTATTGCTGATTCTTTTCTTGTACAAGATTAGGGTATGAGACAAACGATTGGCATAGGAAGTGAGTCTCGTGGATTATATTATCTTCATCTGACAACTTTAATAGCATGTCCTACATCCGAATCTCCTAAATTGCTTCACCAATGCCTTGGTCATCCAAGTCTTTCTAAGTTTTGAAAAATTCATCCTAATTTTTCTAGTTTACAATTTTTTGCATTGTGAGTCGTGTCAACTTGGTAAATATGTCCATTCATCTTTTCCAAAAAGAATCAATAATAGGGTTGAGTCATCATTTTCCATTGTCTACTCTGACGTTTGGGGTTCAAGTCAAGTCACTTCAACCTTAGGTTTTCAATATTTTGTTACTTTTATTAATGATTATTCAAGATGCACTTAGTTATATTTAATGAAAGATCATTCAGAATTATTTTCTATTTTTGCATTTTTTTGTTTTGAGAAAAAAATCAATTTAACAAGTCTATCCAAATATTGCATAGTGCTAATGCTAGAGAATATTTCTCAGCTAAATTTTCTTTTTATCTATCCTCTTATGGTATCTTACATCAATCTACTTGCCCTCATACTCTTTAACAAAATGGAATTGTTGAATGTAAAAATCGCCATTGAATTGAGACAGCATGCAACCTACCACTACGTTATATGTTCCTATTCGATTTTGGGATGATGCCGTTCTCACTACTTGTTATCTCATTCATCACACGTCATCTATTTTAAATGATCAGGTGCCTTATGATATCTTATACCCTAAGGAAACCCTTTATCCTATTCCCCTTCATGTCTTTGGTTGTATTTGTTTTGTTCATAATCTTTCTCCGGGTCTCGACAAAATATTTGCTAAAGCTATCAAATGTGTCTTCCAAGGATATTCTCGTCTTAAAAAAGGATACAAATGCTACTTTCGAACGTTGAATCATTACTATATCTCAGCAAATGTTACCTTTCTTGATACATCTCCATATTTCACCACATCCATTAAGTCCTCCATAGTCTCTGAAGTTTCTACCCACCCCTCAATTTGACTCTCTAGAGTCACCAATTTCTCAACTCCAAGATCAATAGCCTCCACTTCTTACTTACCATCGATGTCCTCACATGTTATACATCAAAGAAGCTTCTAATGAAATACCAGGTGACTCACCTTCTATCCAAAAGGTTGCACCGGCCCAAGATCCTCCTAATAGCATTCCCATTGCTCTCCACAAAAGTAATCATTCCACTTGCAACCCTAATCCCATTCACAATTTCTTAAGTTATCATCACTTATTACCAACCCACTATAGTTTTGTATTTACCTTTGTCTTATGTTTCCATACCTAAGATAGTTGAGGAGGCTTTCTCTCATACGGGTTGGTGCCAGACCACGATGAAATGATTGCTCTGGACTCCAATGTAATATGGGACCTTGTTCCTTTACCTCCTAGTAAAACACCTGTAGGATCTCGATGGGTTTACACAATTAAAGTTGGCCCCAATGGCGAAGTCAACCATTTGAAGGCTTGTCTTGTAGCTAAAGGCTACAACTAGACTTTTGGAGTTGACTATACTGATACTTTCTCTCGTGGCTAAAATTACCTCTATACACCTACTTATCTCCATGGCTTCCATCCGCAACTGGCCCTTCATCAATTAGATATAAAAAATGCCTTTCTTTATGGTGATTTACAAGAAGTGTGTATTGAGCAACCTCCTGGGTTTGTTGCTCAAGGGGAGTCCAAACTAGTTTGTCGCCTAAACAAGACCTTCTATGGATTGAAACAATCATCCCGGGCTTGGTTTGGAAAATTTAGTCAACTCATTCAAGCATTTAGAGTGATTCAAAGCAAAGCTGACCACTCGGTATTTTATCAACACTCTTTATGTAATCTTTGCATATTTTTAATGGTGTATGTAGATGATATAGTCATCACTAGAAATGATCATGTTGGCATTGATTGGTTGAAGCAGTATCTATTTCAACATTTTCAAATAAAAAATCTGGATAAGTTGTGGTATTTTCTTGAGATTGAGATAGCCCAATTAAAAGATAGGATCACTATTTGCAAGAGAAAGTATGCCTTAGACATCTTGGAGGAGATAGGGATGATAAATTGTAAACTTGTAAATTCTCCGATGGATCCTAATGTTAAGCTTCTACCAGACCAGGGGGATTTATACTCAGATCTAGGAAGATATTGTAAACTAGTTGGAAAATTGAACTATCTCACTGTCACTAGACCTTACATTTCCTTTGCGGCCAGTGTTGTTAGTTAGTTTTTGAGTTCTCCTCATGATGATTGCTGGGAAGAAGTGATTCAAATAGTCAAATACATCAATAAGGGCATTTGGGAAAGGATTGTTATATGAAAACAAAGGAAGTACTGAAATTGTTAGGTACACAGATTCTAATTGGGTAGCATCATTAGTTTATAAATGTTCCACCTCAAGATACTATGCCCCTTTTGGACAAAATATGATCTCATGGAAGAGTAAAAAGCAAGCTATAGTTGCAAGGTCGAGTGCAGAGGCTAAATATCATGCTATGGCTTTAACTACCTGTGAATTGGTATGACTGAAGCAACTAGTCCAAGAGCTACAGTTGTGATATAGGACCTATGAAACTCATCTGTGATAATCAAGTAGCCTCCCACATTCTATCCAATCCGATTTTTCATGAAAGAACCAAACATATAGAGATTGATTCTCATTTTGTTCAAGAAAAGGTTATCTCAAGAGACATTGTGACTTCCTTCACCAATTCTAATAATCAACTGACAGACATCTTTAACAAATCTCTCCAAGGTCCAAGGGTTGATTATATTTGTAGCAAACTTGGTGCATATGACACATATGTTCTAGCTTGAGGGGGAGTGTAGAATTATATAAATAAAATAGGTAGTTCTTTGTTTTAAATTATTGAGGAATTATATCTATTCCTTATTAGACTAGATATTAGAGTTTTATTTGTTAACTACATCTTTTAGTATAAATAAAAGTTTTTTGACTAAGGTATCTATCAAGCCATTGACAACCTCTAATTTCAAGCATGATTGTACAATCCAAAAGCAACTTGGTTCTTCCTCCAAAAGGAAAAACCTGAGCTTGGTAAAATTCTTCCTAGTTTTACAACATGATAAAAAATCAATTTGGTCTCTCTATCAAAACCTTTAGAATTAATAATACCAAGCAGTATTTCAATCAAAACAAGAATGACTTTTTCAAAGAGAAGGAATTTTGCATGTCATCTTCAGTTTATACACCCTAACAGAATGGAGTGGCTAAAAGAAGAATAGAAACCTTTTAAATGCCACACATGCACTTCTTTTTCAAACAAATGTTCCTAAAACTAAATTAATATTAGCACTACAACAGCAATGCAACCTCCTTTAAGGTTGCCAAAAACGAGTCTCCCACAGGTCTAAAGGCAGATGATACCGCTCTAGTATCATTTTGAGAAATATTTAAGGTTTAGTTAGGGAATAGAGAGACTGATACAGGAGCATCATCGAGGAAAAAAAAAAAAAAAAGAGGAGGAAGAGGCACTGCGAGTATCTTACTGCAGCAGCCCTGCTATACAGCAGCCTTTTTTTGTAGCAGCTTTATTACAGCAGCCTTTTTGGTTTTTACTTCCTTTAAATAACTTAGGCAGCTAGCTTTCCTTAAGGTCTAAGACTTCTGCAACAGTTATGCTTTCCTTGGTAGAGTGGAAAAAAATTGAGGAAAGAAAATGAGAAGAAAGAAAATGGGAGGAAAGAAAATGAGAAGAAAAGAAAATGGAGTTTTGTTGAGTGGTTGGGTAGAAAATAAGAGGAAAGAAATGGAGAAGAAAATCTCTTTTGTGGCGCCTTTTTTTGTTTTGAAAAAAATCATCATCAAACATTGAAAAACAACCCAACAAACAAAAACTAGCAGACTGATCAAGCCTAATACAACTACTAAGACTGATTAAACACCACACCCAGAACAACTTGCATGGGATAATATCTGCTGATAAAAGGAAGCCCCTTTCATCAATGCAGAAACATGTCTGCAGATGCCATGATTGGGTGTATTGGATGGGGAATCAGCCTTGGCATCAGTAGAGGATCTGGAATATCCGGGATTTCCACAGAAATCCCACTGACCTCTTCAGCTATCTCAAAGATCGAGTTCAGAAAGCGCAATTGATTGGCCAATTCCATAGTCTGAGCCCTCAAAATGTTGTTAGCGGCTTCAATCTCAACGCATGCTTCTTCCTTGGCCTTTATGCTTTTGCTTCTTCATCTGCGGCCACCTTGCCGATTCACAATTTAACAGCATCCTCTTCCTCTCCCTCTTGTCAACCAGATGCTCTCCCCCATCAGATCCAGAGATTGTTGGACGCTGAATCGAAGCCATTTCTTTGTGAATCAAAAGGGGTTATTCTTAACCAAAGATGGTGAAAAAGCTGGCGAGCTGAGCTGAAGGAGGGCGTGAAGAAGTAGAATGTGGGTGTGAAGAAGCAGAATGAGTTTTGCATTCTCTGTTTGTTTTCTGTGCACCTGGGTGCAGAAAATTTTTGCTGTGGGGCCCACTCTCCTTTTTCCACTCTTCTTTTTTTTTCTTTCCTCTGCCAAGCAGAAGCAAACTCAATTTTCAACTCTTTTTTTCCTCTAAAAATTTCTCTAGGCTTAAGGAATTTTTTTCAACCAAGCAGAGGAAAAATCAGTTTTTTTCCAACCAAGCAGAGGGTTAAGGAATTATTTTTCTCTAGGGAATTCTTAGTTAAGTTTTGTGCCCCATATAAAGGGGACCAAGGGTTGTAGTAAAAATCAGTTTTGAGAGAAACTAAAAGAGAGCTAGTTCTACCAGTATTTCCTGGTCCTTTAACCAAAGGATAGCCTAAACTTTGGCTGTGTATCAAATCTCTAATTCATTCCTTCCTACCTGTTGTTATCTCTTAAACCCTATAACCCTTTGCTACATCAGAGAGATTAGAGAATTCAAATATACTACAGAATCAAATTAGATGGCTGATTACAAAAGACTTGGTCACTTAACCTTACTACTCTTTTTATGTAGAGGCTACAAGACATATGAAGACTATCGTATCCTTTAAACCTAATGATTTCTAATAGTGATAAATGACATATCACAGAACACAATGCAATCTCCATTTCTTTTTCTTTCTCCTTTTTTTTTTTATATTTTTTCAGTTTAGGGTAAGGTTTGTCCTATTGGAATTATGCCCAAGACTCACTACAAAATATTATACACACAACCATAGAGGGATAAAGTAAATGTCATAGAATCTTTTCTTGCATTGTTTATCAAGAATGTTCATGTTGCCTTATTACAATTCCAATTCCAATTCCATTCCTATTTGATTCCATGTATAGGACATAGGAATAAATTCAAACGCAATTCTGTTCCTATGCAACATAAATTGAAACATGTTTGTCATTCCATTCTACTTTCTTCCACTCCTATTATACAAAAATCAATTTGGTGCAACAAAATGTGTTTCTTTAGTACCTTTAATTTGCAATAGGCGAAATTATCTAGTGACCACACAGCAAGCATAGAAGCACAATATTGTGTAATACATAATGCAAGTCGTAAGTATAAATTGTATTAGGAGAATCACTTACTTTCTCAGCATCAAGACAAGCTTGTTCCATTAAAATTAATTGAGCTCCCCATCCAACTAGTGTAATATCACTACCCTGTCGAATAACCTGAGTATAAATTCCAAATCGATCAGATTAAATGTGTTAGCACATTGAATGCAGAGTTCTGTTTTGAATATGCGCAGAAATTTTTTATTTTATATTATCTAATGTGACTTTTGGTTTACCTCAGCCTCAGACAAAGGCAACATATAATCATCCTCTGGCACTTCTTCAACAGCCAATCGGTAAAGCCACTGAAACCAAGAATCACATCAATTTTAAACTTTAGAAGTTCCCGCAAACAATTCATTCAAGTTACTTTTAGAGAATATAAACCTTTGGTTCAAAAAACACAATGGGATTTGGATCACGTATGCAGGATAGCAATAACCCTTTTGCCAGCTGTGGACTCCTGGGAATCACTACCTATACAAGAAACAATTTTGAGAGATTGGAAAACAATGCCTATTGACTAAACCATGTAAGAAACAACCAAAATTAATAGAGTTTGTTTTATTTTTTTGTTGATAAATAGAATGGTTAAACCTGTTTTCAGCAACTTTATTATTTATAGTCAATTAGGTCTGTCATAATTTCACAGGAAAAAAAGGATTTGTGTATGTAGAGAAACTGCTCTTGATTCAGTTTATTTGTGAGAGAAGTACCAAAACAAAAGAAAGAAAAATTTGTAAGGCATTTAAAATTGTGCAGTTTACTTATATAAAAACCCAAATATTGGAAAATCTAAGCAGAGCTGTGAAAATATCTACCAATATATTGTTTCTACATTAATTCTCACAAGGTAGGGTCAAGTTGATGTATTGATGTCAAAAACTGTAAACTTTTTAAAAAACCAATCACAATTTATGCCTTTGGTAACCATAAGAATCCTGCAAAAGAATTTCTGCAGTTGCACAATCATCAGCATGAGGGGGTCGTTATGCCCACGGACTTCCACTCATGTCACACTATCTAGACTAAGTAAATAGAGCATTTCTTCAGTCTATACAACTGTCAGACAACACAGTTTATGCCAACTTTATTCTTTGAGAAAAGTACAAAATAATAAGGTTCTGATGATTGCTAGACTGAAGCTTATAAGGAAAGGGCCCTACTTTGATACCCGGAACATGGCAGAAGAAAGCTTCGGGGGATTGAGAATGATAATGGCCGCCATGGCCCACAGCTCCATAAGGGGCTCTAATGGTTAACCCTACAGGATGCGCAAAACTTGATGTATTAAGTAATGAAAAAGTGAAAAAAGAGACAAGACATAAACTTGTACAACAGTAGAGAAGACTTACCACCGCAATTAAAATGATTTCCACTGCGGTATCTGAATTTAGCAGCTTCGTTGACAATCTAGATAGATATTAAGAAAAAACATTAAAATGGGTGAATTGGGGGCTGAAACAGCAAAGCTAGGTACGAAGGGAAGGGTGGATGGATCATATTGCCTGATCAAAAGCAGGATAAATGTAATCAGCGAACTGGATTTCTGCTATGGCTCGATTGCCCTGCCAATGTTATGTAGGGGAAGAAAAAAAAAAGCTTAATTAATTACATATACAGCAGATACTAGATGCAGTGAAGTGAGGTTTGATTATTGATTGTAAATTATGAGGCTGCTCTGCAGACTCACCATTGCGGCTAGACCGATGCCAAATCCAACGAGTCCCTGTTCACAGAGGGGAGTATTGAAAACCCTACTTTTACCAAAGCGATCGGCTAAACCAGTTGTGCAACGAAAGACTCCACCAAAGCTCACATCTTCACCAAAGACATAGGAACTGCAATGCAATGGCAACACATGCTTGATTAGCCTATTCTAACGCTACGCAAACCAATTATTCAGTTCAGACACCCACCGGTGATCAGTTTCCAACGCGATGTGTAGAGCTTCGTTAATGGCAGAACAGAGGTTCATTGATTTCGCACTTTGGCTTTTACCCAAAGAGGCACTCGAGTATCCCCTCCTCCAAAGCAAACACCCTAATCTTCCCAACTTATCCATCTATGCCTGATGATTTCTTTCTTAATCACAGCAAAATAGATTCTGAATTTTCTGTTGTGCTCAACAGCTCGAAACCGCTCTCGTCAGTAGTCTGGTCTTTGCTCAGATAAGATTAAGAGAAGCCTGTCCAGCAACCTCGAATTACCAACCAATCAATCACGCCCTCATCTGGTCACTGCACGGATAAGACTAAGAGAAGCCCTGTCCAGCAACCTCGAATCATCAACCATTCAATAACGATAAATGTATACTACATAACACCTGTACCGCTCCCTCCCAGTCAACAATAAGATGGAGACGGCTGCTCTTCCCAATGCTGAAAGTTACAATTTCCAATTAATACAGGCTCTACTGACACAGATACGGAAGGCAAGGCTAAGACTATCTACATCTCGGGTTGCTTAAGGGAGTTGCTTCCCTTAAATAATCCGGTTTTAAGCAACTAGCCACTGTGAGAGAAGCAAATTTTTACAGCTCAGCACTTTGGTTGCTTATTAAGCAACTATTGCTTAGCACAAAAAAGTAATTAAAAAATTGAAGCTGCAGAAGCAATTAAAAAAAGACACTGCAGAAGCAATTAAATTGAAGCTTCGTCTGCGAAGCAGAGCTTCGTCCGCGAGGAGAGCTGAAGTCCACGACGGCGAGGAGAGCTTCGTCCGCGAGCAGAGCTGAAGTCCGCGATGGCGAGCAGAGCTGAAGTCCGCGACGGCGAGCAGAGCTGAAGTCCGCGACGGCGAGCAGAGCTGAAGTCCGCGACGGGGATTTGGC
>JANHAO010004091.1:0-24848 GCA_026873985.1 Saraca asoca
ATTAAAGCTCATAAACATAATATGATATGATCAAAATTATTTTCATCATTAAAATAAAAGATAGTCTAGCTGGCTAGGCTAACAAATATTATGAAGAGTAAAATAGAAGACTTGTTCACTTTCTTTCTTGTACAATGGAAACTGAGTATAGCCTTTGAATCAAGAGATAATAGAATAACTGAGTGTGTGTTCTTTTTTCAAATTATGATTCACTTCACTTATATAGTAAAATTAGTTACATTACCTGAAAATCATGTCTTTAGTTTGCCCAATGGTTACATACTCAAAAGTCACAGCCACAACATTTAATTTCATCATTATACCATAATAATAAGGTGTAATTAAGCTTAAAAACCATGCATGAGAAATCAAGAGATTTTTTTTCTCTTATTTTTCCTTAATGGTTATGGAAGATGAACACAATTTAATTTCTAATAATAAGCCCCATAAATTTTCTGTTATTAGTATAGTCAATTTCCAACTTATTATTAGTAAATTAAATATAATTATATGTGTAGGAGATTGAAAAGATACACTTTTTCTTCCTCACACAATCAATCCACCTTGATGGAAAATAATCTTGAATTATCTTGAGGGATGAACCAAAAGATACAGCTTTATCTTTCCTTAATAATTCTACCATAAATGAAAAATAATACATGTTGAAATTTAGAAAATCTTTTCTTTCTTATTTCATGAAATTGTCATGTTGATTGAGATTGTATTATAAGATTTTTGATAACTACTTAGAGTGAACCAATGTTCATGACAAGGTTCACAAAGAATATACCCATTAGGTACCAATACATGGTAGCTTCACTAATAATTAAATCCATCAAGTGTAATCTTATGCGCACATTTAGATATTTGTACTCACTAGCTCAAATATTCCCACATCACCCTCCTATAATTTCTTCCTAGGATTATTTGGAACTGCCTCTACCAATGTACCACTCTTTACTAGTGTGTTGCTTGAAATAGTACCTTGGAATTCTTCCTTATTGTTTAATGTAGAAACCAAATTATTTACCACTATAGTTATTGGGACTTTTGTTTGATTTGCATGTTTAGAAGTATTTACTGCCAAGATATCTTATTTAGTAAGAAAGATATTCTTAGTATTGACTATTGTCAACAAAGGAAGTTTAGCACCTGACATAACAACCAATTCTAATTGAGAAATTTCCTCTCTAATCACTTTATCTTCCATGTTCATCTCAGTGTCTAGCATTTCTATTCTCAGACAACTTCTTATCATTCTCTACATGACCTCTAGCACCATTTACTATTGCCAAAGTAACTGGTTTGCCACCAAACCTCGCTGACTTTAGTTGCTTGACCACCACACTTATATCTAATTTCGATAAGGTGAAAGGGCGTCATCCTTCTCACCTATATTACCGTTTGACACCATTTGTGAATTTGTAAGAGATTTCAAGGGTCTTGCAGGTGCAACACCTATTTTGGGGTTTATAACACTTCTACTCAATTATGCTACTATTGTGCAAGCATGATTTCTTGCATTCTTTCTATTCATAACCTATCACACCACAACCATCGCATATGCGTTGTAGGCATTTGTATCGAAATTTTGCCCAAACACATACATTTTCTTATTTAGTTGCCTAGAAACCTAAAGGAATTAGCTTTGTGATATCTATAAGTACTCTTATCCTAAAAAAATCTTGGACCATCCTTCCCTCATTATAAGGATCCTCTACTTCTATAAGCTCTTCTATTCTTTTTGCAATTGCCCCTACATTGGCTTTGGAAATAAAATATAAACAAAAATCATGAATTTGAACCCAAAAGGATACTTTCCTTATGTTTACATCTTGCATTTTCCTGTGATGATCACATATTGTAGAACAAGCATTTTATTCAGTATGTTCTGTGGTACATTCCTTAAAATCTCATCAAATAAATCTTTTGAATGTTTCGTGAATAAGCATTTGTTTTGGCCTTGATTAATGATATCCACCTCCTTATCAATACCTTAGCTCCTCTTAACCATGGTACAAAAAACACCCCTGTTAAATAGCTTAGCACCCAAAATCTTGCTTATAATTTACCAAACTAGTTTAAGAATATTTTCATGGTTACTTTGAAGATTAATTTGCATGTTATCCTTCTCAACTTCATCTTCCACTTCCTCACTTATTTATTCTCCTCAATCATTCTAATTCTCCCACTGGCAAAGTCTCCAATTCAATAGAGAACTCTTGATCCAAGAACAAAGAAGAACGCGTAGCTTTCTATAAAAGACCTCCCACTCTTAAAGAGAAGAACTTTCCATTCCTTCAATATTTCATATATCAATTTTTATTTAAATTAATTGTGTGATTTTGTATAAAATTTTACATAAAAATGGCATTATTAGAATTAGGATTTCTTGTTTGTTCACACTCCTATTTTAAATTGATTTTTTCTAAATTGCTTTATTTAAATAATCTTTTTTTAATCTATCAAATTTATCATTAATTGATTGTCTATTCACATTCTTAATTATCTAAAATCAAGAGAAATAGATAATTAATTATCAATACCCTACCTAAATTGTTTTTTTTTTTTGGTATTAAATGAAAATGCTAACAATTGATTAATTGAACTTAATTTGTAATTGAAAATACTTTAACCCAATCGATAAATATCCTTCATTTAACTTGTAATTTGTATCTTGTTTTTATCTAATTGATTGATTTCTATTTCTTATATAATTTTTTATATTGTAAACTTATAATTTAACTAATTTAAGTCCTCTAAAATTAAAGTAATATTATATTATCATATATTTGATAACAGTTTCTTCCTACAAAATTAAATCATCATGGCACAAGAACATAATTGTCCTTATACATGAATGGTTCTAATGTTATAAGAATTTTTTTATTTGTAAGAAATACAAAATTTTGAATGGATCACTAGAAAATCTAAATATCAATATGACCTAATCATCTATTATCCATTTTTTTGCTTCAACTTTATATAAAAAAATACATGGTTTTAGATGTTATATTGAAAATATTATATATTAATATAACTGAACCATCTATTATCCATATTCAACCCAGGCAATTTGTACTTCATCTTTATACTATAAGTTTGTAGTTTAAATTATTAAATATTTATAAATGATAAAAGAATTTCTCGTACTATTTATCTTGAGATTTGTGATAAATAATCTTTAGGAGTAGTTGAGATTTAATTATATTCTTATCAGGTACTAAAATCTTATATAAAATCATAAATCTTGTGAATTAATTGAATATTTGAGATTTTCTTTTCTTTTTGTTTCAATATTTTTTATTTATAAGTCAGTAAAAATACTTTAATAAAATCTAAAAAAAATCTCAAGAAAAAGTGTTCTCAAATTATTTACATAGGAATAAAAAAAAAATCATGCATAATGTGAATTAAATTATAATAAATAGATAAAATATCAATTTTTTAATATTATTTTCTTGTATATAATGTGAAAAAATAAATAAATGACATTAGATCTTTTGTTCCAATATATCAAATAAATCAATTGGTTGGATTAATTTAACATTTATATAAAAAATATTTACATCTAGTGTCTATCCAATAGTTATTTTACAGAATAAATTTAAAATATTTAAGTTTCGAAAGCTCATGAGATAAAGTTTAATAGTAATAAATAGCTTATATAAATAGGTTTGAATTTAAAATTATTGATATTCATAAGTCTTTAAATAAGATTAAATTTAATTTAAATATTACTATAATTTCTCTCACTACTTTATTTACAAGTGCTCTATTTTATTTGTGTTTCTAGTTCATCTCCAATTGCTAGCTTTTATTTTCCCCTCCACACTAACACTATTATTTTTATTTTCCATTTTTTATTTATTTTCAACTTTTTTTAATTTCTCTCGTTACTTTTTAACTCAAATTTTGTTATTAAAATTTTCATATTATCAAAATAATTTAATAAGTGATAATTCATCATAAATAAATTTCAGAAAAACACCCACTCACTAACATGAACCAAATTATAAATAATATAGGCATGCAATTAGATAAAAGAATTGTACTAAAACATAGTGAGTGAGAACTTAAAAAAGTATCTCCAACACCATGTCTACTTATAAATTAAAGTCAAAACTTAAAAAGATAAAAAAAAATTACAAAATCTGATATTTCATAAATTATCTCTCAAATACAAAGAAAGGGCGTAAGACCCAATGAGTTCTACGCAATATAAGTTGAGATTTTTTTTCCTTTTTTATTTTGTTTTTTAAAATTGAAATTACTTTGAAAAAATAAAATAAAAAAGAAAAATTAATTGTGAATATAGAAAAAATAGAGTAAATAAAGATAAAGTGATAAGATAAATTGTTTGTTTTAGATTAGATTTTATACAATGAATCCTTGCAGAGTCAGAAGTGCCACTCAGATTAAACTACATCTCTAAAGCAACTATTTTATGGAGTGAAAAAAACTCGTCCTTGAGAATTCCCGCATATACACATCACATCGCCTCCTCTCAGAAGGAAAAGAAGAGATTGCTACTTGTTGCTCTGCAGTTTGTTCTCAGTTGACAGAGAACCTATCGATGAGTATGGCGTCGCTTACTGAGCTTGAAGATGATACGATGCGCAGCATGGCAATAGGAGCAGTTTTCTCTGATTTCGTAAGCTTTGATGCTTTTCATTCAAGTTTTAAGACTAAATTCTTGCATAATCTGCTGACTGATCATCAATTTAGTTTTAGATTTTGATTCCTAACTTTAGACAAATGTGTTCTTTTCAATTGTAAATTTGGTCATAGGACTGAAGCAGTTAAATCATTGTGCCTTCTTTGCCCTTTTTTTTCCTTTTCTTTTTTCCACTAATATCCATTGAAAGATTTTTATTTTTTTTTATAATTGGTGTTTTGCTTTGAGTGGCTGGGTATTCAATCTTATAGGGATGATCCTATTTGGATGCTCTGGAATCTCCCCCGTTCAAATTAATATACTTGTTTAACTAATCACCTTTTTCTAATAATTTTGAGATTTGCATCAATTGGTATATGTATTTATTTGTGAGAAAGAAGTAGTTTTTTTTTTTTTTTTCTTCCTAATATCTGGTGAAAGTGTTTTATTTATTGCAAAGTTAGCAATACCAATTTGGATGCTCCGCAATCTCCCCATTCAAATTTATATACTTGTTTACTAATCTCCTTTTTCTAATAATTTTGAGATTAGCATCAATTGGCATATGGTTTAATTTGTGAGTAAAAGTGTTTTGTTTATTGCAAAGTTACCAACACCAATTTGTGTTGACATGGATAATTGGAGTTTTGCTTTAGGTGGCCGTATGGGTTCTTATTGCGATCCCCCTATTTGGATGCTCTGCAATCTCCCTATTCAAATTAATATACTTATTTACTAATTTCCTGTTTCTATTAATTTTGAGATTGGCATCAATTGGCATATGGTTTGGAGGAGTTTTTTTTTTTTTTCCTCACTAGTATCTAATGAAAGTGTTTTGTTTATTGCAAAGCTACTAATTTGTGTTGATCACTCTATTTGGATTCTCTGCAATCTCCCCATTGAAATCAATATAATTGTTTAACTAATCTCCTTTTCTAATAATTGTGAGATTGACATCAATTGCTATATGGTTTTATTTGTGAGAAAGGAGGAGATATATGATTTTTATATGAGTGTCATTGCTGCTGCCCTTATTTTTGTAATATGCTAATTATTCATCCTTTAGATGTAGAATTGATTATGGAAACCCAAAAGTTAACCATGGCTCTAGAATATCTTCACAAATAATTTTTCAAAAAAATTTTTTTTCTTTTTCTTTTTTTTTGTGGGGGGGTGGGTGTTTCCTCATATCACTTTAACTTATCTTGGCAAGGGAAAGGTGGTTTTGACCCTAAAAGTCTCTTTCTATACTAACATGGCTTATTATTATATTTTCAGGGTGGCAAGATAAATTCACTTGATTTTCATCGTAAGGATGATTTACTAGTTACAGCCAGTGATGATGACTCCGTGCGACTCTATGACATTGCAAATGCTAAGTGAGTCACTTGTTATAAATAGAATGGGATATGTTATGAAATAATAATTTCGAGACAAAATGTTGACAACGATTGTTGAAATTGCTTGCTTCCTTTGTCTTTCTTACAATCTCAATTGAGATTGTATAACATTGTAAGATGTGTATGTCTAATGCTAGTATTACATTTGCTTCAACTTATTCCACATGGTATCAGTTTCTTTTTTCTTTTTGAAAAAGGGCTTGTCTGTTGACAGTAAAAGTGCAATATATAACTATATAAGGGCTATCTGTCATCAAAAGCTTCTTTATGTCACATAGTAATTTTTTTGTTGAACATCTGTATTGAACTTCATGAAAGGGTGAACTGCTTGCTGATGTGATGCACTAGGAAGGGCCTGAAATGTTATTGCTGACAACATGCTGGTGACAATTTGATGTAGGATAGCTAGAGGCAGTTTTGCTAGTTGTCAAAATATATAAGGTTTAAGGGACCAAGGGTGGAAAGATTCATATTTAAGGTTTATGGTATGAATGTCGTGTGGAAGGAAAAATGTAGGCTAAGGATGTGATTTTAGAAAGCTGTAGAGGCTGTTTGGATACGTGAATAGTACTTGGGGGTTTTGGTTTTAGGTTTGATGGGTTTAGGGCACAGTTCAAGTCTGGCAGCTTTAGAACACTGAAGAAACAGAACTGAAATTGAGAAGAAAAGGAAATGAACCAAGGAGTTACACCTATGGTTCAATAGACATCACACCTGAGGATTGATTGCATTGCACAACCAAGAAACAAGCATATTCCTTTAAACTGAATTGATTAATTCAAAAGAAAGCCTTACAAATGTTAAAGAGTTGCTTATTCCCCATCAATACAAAGTGCAATTTCCTAAAACCTTGACAATGCACCTTTCCTAAACCAACTAAATATTAGACTAGACCTAGACACCTAAATATTATAAAACCCAAGCCAAATAGAACTCTTTTGCAGAAAATATGAAATTAATAAAATATTTCTAAACTGAAAAATGTTAAAATACCTCTAGACTGAAAATCCTAATTAAGGTCCCAAAGGGTCCTCATGATCAATCATGTTCCTAAACCAATGCTTGAGATGCCTTTTGTAATTTTTTACAAGATGTGGCCATAGCAATCACATGCCTTGAGTGAAGGGTCATATCAGCAAGAGTTAAGTAAAGCTGTTACTCATGCAGCAACTATAGATCTGAAAAACTTGTCTTAATATTCAATTTCAACTGTCTTCTGGCTCAATGTACCTGGTATTCTATTCTGTTAAATAAGTCCTTTGAGACAAAATCCTCTACTAGCTTACGATATTAGATGATTATATAATTTAACGAGTCTTCTATTTTCCTTTGTTCCAATGGTTTCTCAAATAAATGACATATTTCCTACTTTTCCATTACTCTGCAGCATTTTGTCCATGTATTTATGCATGTTCGGCACTTTGTCATGAATTTCAGGTTGTTGAAGACCACTTATCATAAGAAACATGGTACTGATCGCATCTGTTTTACTCACCACCCTAGCTCTGTTATATGTTCATCAAGATACAATTTGGAATCCACTGGAGGTGAGCTTCCTATATGAAGTATATTTTGGAACTGATTTTCTGTTGCTTGTTTGAAAAATGACCATAGCTTTTTACCCTTGTTTTCCCTAATTATTACAGAATCATTGCGATATTTGTCAATGTATGATAACCGGTGCCTGCGATACTTTAAAGGGCATAAACAGAGGTTGGGACTTAAGGATATCTAATACTTACGTTTTTTTATCACTATTTATATGTTGTAGAAACTGTTTATAATTTGAGAGACCTTAGCCATAAGATTGATGAAAAACATGATATGTTGTTCATTATTTGACTGAAGTAAAACCTGAGCAAACCAAGTATCATGTTAACAAAATTTCACAGGATAAGTTATATAAAATCCTGTCTAAGTTATATATTTGAAAACTATTTGACTTAGTAGAGACAGAAGCCTGAAATTCTGTTTCATGTTGTATTGCTTGTCTAGTTCATGAAAACATTATTCGTTCATTTCTATCGAAAAAACATAAATGGATTAATTAGGCATAAGATGAAAGGGGCCTTTTTAGAATGGTTTCAAGTAATTTGACTCAGTCATTTGTGTTTCAGATTTCAATTGGGTTACCACGCATCCTATATAAATTTTTGTGTTTTCTTTGTACAACATTTGAAATAATCATGGATTATTTTGTTCACAGTTTCCTGTTTCTAGTTGGGCCTCTTTACTAATAAGATTAGGATAGATGTATGGAGTTTGCTACACCTGTTGACGATCACTTGATTTCTTTTTGTATCGTTGTAATGCTGATTTTTTTATCCCGCAACTTTCTTTGTAGAGTTGTTTCTCTTTGCATGTCTCCGATCAATGATAGCTTCATGTCTGGTTCTATAGACCACAGTGTCAGAATATGGGATCTTCGCGTTAATGCCTGCCAGGTTGGTACTTCTCTTTGGCATGACTTATAAGTGCTCCAGGTTAATCAAGTGAATTATCGAGAAAATATCACTATATATGTGTGTGGTATAGTCTGTGTCTGACTCCCTCCTTCCCCGTGAAGAAGAATGGAGAAGATAATTAACTATGCAAGAAGTGATGTTGCTTCATGGAATAAATAGAAAAAACATCTTTTTGTGTTGATGTTTAATACTAATTTATCTTAGCTTATGGTTCAAATGTTATATGCATTTTGTCAACATTTGAAGTTAGTTAAGAATTAGTAACTTAATTTCTTGGGAGCTCAATTTTCCATGTCATCTAGCAATACTGTTGAGGAAATGCATAGTTCAGGCATCCAAAGCTTGCACTTGAAATTGAAGTGATGCAATTTTTTTCACATGTTTTGAGTATAGGATTTTGACATGGGAAAAGATATAATATTTGTATGTTCCAAATCTTTAATTACATGTTAGTTACAGTTGAGTCTAAAACAGATTTAAGTTTGCATGTTTCTTCTCTGGTAGAAATGGAAACAGAGAGGGAATTATGATATATGCTTACCCACTGTTATGGTTTCAGGGAATCTTGCATCTACGTGGTAGACCTGCTGTTGCATATGACCAACAGGGCCTGGTCTTTGCTGTAGCAATGGAAGGGGGAGCTATTAAATTATTTGATTCACGTTCCTATGACAAGGTTTTATGCGATGATTCTTTTTTGGTTAAAATAGTTTATTGTTTCCTATAGTTTTACTTAATTTTTAATTAGATCCTTAGAGCTTAAAAGTTTGGAATTGAGTCCTTATATTTATATTTTATTTCTAATTAGATACTTCCTATCACTTTTTAGTTAAATTCCATTAGTAATTGGCACATGTAGACATAGATTTGTTGATTTGACTTTCACGATTTTTTATGAAAAGGTTACATATCATTGCTTTTGTGTTTTAACTTTTAAGTGACAAATAACTTAAAGAAAATTATGATATTTTACAGAATTATTTTGTTTTTTGAAGAAAATTTACAATCACGTGCTTCTCAGTGCATAAATTGTTAACAGATTGTTGTTCATGTGCGTATTGATTACTGTCAAAACTTAACAGGAAAATAGTGAGAAGTATCTAATTAGAAATAAAAATAAGGATCCAATTCCAAACTTTTAAACTATAAGAATCTAATTAGAAATTAAGTGAAACTACAAGGAGCAGTGAAGTAATTTAACTCTTTCTTAATAAAACAGTTTCAAAAATTTGATATTTTGCCCCACTATTGCAGGGTCCCTTTGACACCTTTTTAGTTGGTGGTGATACAGCTGAGGTTTGCGATATAAAATTCAGCAATGATGGCAAATCAATGCTTCTAACTACTACAAATAACAATATTTATGTTCTTGATGCATATGGAGGCGAGAAGGTTAGCTTTCTGGGATAACTTAGTTTTAGTGTTTCCAAATTCTTGATGCAGCCTTAATTTGAAGTTGTCTATCTATTGTCTCATGTTTAACTCAGGCTTGAGTTTCTTATTCTTTCTTGTATGCATCATGTTTGTTCAAAATGCATAAGTTAATTGTGTTTTTAAACTTCTTATGCAGCGTTGTGGGTTTAGTTTGGAACCGTCTTCAGGTACAACAATAGAGGCTACATTTACTCCAGATGGGAAATATGTGGTGGCAGGTATTCCATTTATTTTTCTATTTAGTTTATAAACACTTCCTAGAATGCATTCCCATTTTCTTCTTTTAATTAGCTGCTGTTATATTTTTATTAGAAAAAAAAAATAGCTGCTGATATGTATTCACAAACATTGATTGGAAGTATGAGTTCCATCTCTCATCTTTAGACTTCTACATATAACCCAATGGACAGACCAGAATTGTAGAAAAAGGAATGGAAGGAGCTGGTTTTTACACTTCCCAATATATATATTTTTTTAATGTAGACCTGTTTCTGACGTTCATGGTTGATCACCTGAAAGCCTGTTTAAAATGATGTCCACAAATAAGGATTGACATTGGAGTTTATGAGAATAAATTGTTTTTTATATCTATCTTGAAACATGGATTGATATTCTTGTAGGACTAATAGTTTTACACACGTGCATGTGTAGGAAGAAAGACCCACCAGTCACACTCGTTTTGGATTCACTTTGTTCAGTCTGTGTATTGTGCTAACTCATGGTCCATTTTCACACAAATCATTTCCCAACTTATAAATTGGAACTGGGAAATAATAGATTAATAGCTACTTATCAAGTTTTGCTGTTTCATATTGTCTGCAAAGTGTATTAGTTAGAAATTTCTCTAACCATCTTATGGAAGGAAGTTCAATTTATCTACTTGTTTTTCCCATGTGAAATTCATGATCATTTTTTTCTTGAGTCTTGCTTCTGATATGCCTTTAGTACTCATTAGTCATTACCCAATATGTGCATCCCTGCTCTATGCCTTCTATATACTATTTCCTGTTTTTCTCTGTCTCCTTTCTTCTATTGTGTATTTACTCTGAAGGTTGAAAATAAACTAAATTTTTGCTTCTCAGGCTCAGGAAGTGGAACCATGCATGCTTGGAATATTGACATGAGAAATGAGGTATTCTACTTTACCAACACTATTTCTGCAATACAAAATATTGTTTGGTTATATATCTCTATCAAAAAGAAAAAGAGTTTAGTTATTTTTATTATTCTAAAGACATTTAATCATGCCATACTAGCAAAAGATATCGGAACCATAATATGTGGCTTTTAGGTGTAGCCATGTCTATGGGGGTATTCCTGGAATAACTTGAGCTGTGCTCCTTTTTCCCTTGCGTCAGTAAGTGGTTGTGAAGTTGATGAAACCTCATGTTTGTTCTAGACTTCTAATGACATCTTAAAGGTTACAATACATTTTCAATCCTCCTATTTTAGGAATTGGTTGGGTTTGGTCTACAATCTATGTTGCACGGATACGGGAACATGTATTTGATATGATACGACACGACAAGAAAATATACTATTTCGTAAAAATTTCGGATATGAGCATGGCTGTGTATTATAAATAAAAATAAATTATTTAAAAATGTATGTAAGAAATTAAGGATATAGCATTAGAAAGTTGGTAAAGAAATTCCAATAATATGATCCAGTTATTTCAATGAGTTTAATGTGAGTTAAATTAATAATATAAAATCCAGTTATTTCAACGGTAAGAAATAATTAAATTGAGAATAACATGACCTACAATCTGGGTTTTTCTGCAGGTGGCATGTTGGAGCAGCCATATCGGCGTAGCTTCATGCTTGAAGTGGGCCCCTCGCCGTGCCATGTTCGCGGCAGCCTCGACAGTTCTCACATTCTGGATACCGGACGATTCAAAGGGGAAGGCCGAGGGCAGTGCCATGGAAACCGAAGTTGCAACTCAACCACAACTTATGCATTAAACTATGCCAGTGAATATTATGTCAGCCTTTTGCTATCTTACATCAGCTTGAATTCTGGTGCATGGAAAAATCAACACTAGCATTGTAAAAATTAAGCTTTGATTCTAAAACAAGTTTTGTTAGGAAATTAAATCATGTTGTTTATTATGCCTCCCGTCACTTAGGTTTTGTAAAATCTTAGCTTGATGCGAAAGTAGTGCCATTCGGGAGCAGGCCTTGTTTTAATGTAACAGTTCCTTTTATTATCATTAAACAGAAGAGGTTTCTCTGGTACTAATGAAAATTTTTTCTGACAGTTCTGCTGCATGCATTTTTTAAGACACTTGTCACTCTTCACAACTGGAGTCCACAGTCCTCTTAAAAAATGTATATGATGTATTCCCGAAATGATGTAAATATATCATAATTATCTGATATGAATTTCACTATCTATTAGGCGACATTTATGATACATTCTATATTTGGTTTGGTGTATCTAAATTTTTTGCTTAGTACCAAGTCAATTAATACTTGAGAATAAACTAATCAATCGATCATACACTATCTTAATTTTAAAAATAATGAATAATACTCATAATTTATAGTACATCCGAATACTCATAAGTACAAATTACATCACATAGCAACCAAATCACATTTAAAAACAATTAAGTCATTCATTTTCATAAGTATGATGTATTTATGTAATTCAAATAAATAAGGATAAATTTGATCAAAAATAAATAAATTTTATGGGACAATATTTAAATTAAAAAGAGCTACTTCTTTATTCACATTTAAAAACTTTATATTTAAAAACTTTATTACAAACTTTCAAGTGTGTAGAGGAGGCTTATGACCACCTAAATGAATGTCTTGATGTCTATCTCAGATCACTGAACACTCCTTTCTAAAGAGCATTTTGAATGACAAGAGTAAATATTTGATCAATGTACTTGTCTATGACACATTGGCACTTCTTGGCATACATGAAATGCAACTATCGTATCACTTAATACATGAAAAAGGGCTTTTTAAGTACGCATATAACAAAACCTTAACCCACACAATGAGATGCTTTTTATGAAGTATGTTGTTAGTGTTATTAAATCTGTATGTTTAAGTGAAAAATATTTCTTATAATGTTTCACACCATCTCACTTTCTTATGTATTCATCATACCCTGCATTAATCAATTCCTACTAAATTTTTAATTTTTCTGATACCAAGTTTTATTTGAGTCAGATTCATAGATTATGGGCATATTAAAATTTGTTAGAGTGCGGCTAACATATTTGCGTGGACCACTGAACCTCGATGGTGCTATGCACTTGATACACATACTTCTCTCACAAGAATAACCAATTTCATTGGCTTATATTAAAATTTAAGTGGATACACATATCCAAACTTCACGAGATATTATGCCAGTTTTACTCTCAAAAGCTGTACACAAGTCTACAAGAGATATGAACTAATACAGACTCCATTAACAACTACAAAATTAGGCATAGTTCATTCACCCATTACACTTGAAAGCAACCTAAGACAACATCAAATACACACATATATTTTAACAGACACCAGAAAAAATAAAATAAAATAAAATGCATGCAAATTCTAAATATAAAAAAGGTCAATAACTATCATTATCTCCCACTATGCATAAGCCCATTTCTGCTTGCAATCATCACATTTAAGTCCTCCTGTTTTCATGGCCCATTGTTTCAAGGGTCTTTACATCTTGGGTCTTTGTTTCAGAGGCCTTTGCATCTTGGCCCTGTATTTCATAGGCCTTTGCATATCGCGCCTTATTGTGAATGTGTTGGCCCACCTCCTTTGTTTTCTGCCCCACGTTACCCGCCACGTCCACCACGCGACACTTCGCCCTTTCCAGCTGCTCCGGCATCGTCCCTTGCGTACCCCTGATGTAATTCAGAATCGAAGAAAACGACGTCAGTGCCGTCAGCCCGCAAGCTCCCGACGTCAAAAGCCCGGTCACCGCTAGTCCGATGGCGATGGCCGCTGGCACAAGGACCGGGCTGAAGAGGATGAAAAGCGGCGTGGCGACGGCCAGCCCAATGAGAGTCCCGACCAGAGTGAGGCCGGAGAGAGCAAGCAGAGTGCCGCTGACCGGCAGGCCAGCCAGGACGGCGAGAACTTGAGAGGACGACGGGCCTCTCTCGTTGTAACTCCTGGCGCCGCCCTCATAGTAGCGGCTGCCCTCAGAATGACGGTTTCCCTCAGGATATTTGCTGCCCTCATAATAACGGTTTCCCTCAGGATAACGGTTTTGTTGTTGCTGGTGGACATTGCCTCCTTCGTGGCGGTTCTGAGTGTGGACATGGATCTGGTGTGGTTGTGGACGATCAGACATGGCTGAAACCTACAAGACTGAAGATTGAAAAGCTTGATATTAAACACAGAGCGAGTAGAGAAGCAGAAGAAGCTTTAATTAATAATGGCGTGAGGACGAAAGAAAAAATGGCAGTGGCTTTATGGAACGGTGGGGGTTGTAATGTGGTGACACGTACAGGTGAGATGGCGAGCAGTGTCTCTGCGTGCAGAGACAGGTTTCACTTTCCAGGGGGTTTGGATTTATAATTGAAAAAAAAAAAAAAAAAACACAAAAGTTGGGTGTGAAATTTTATGTGGGAAATGAGAGGAAGAAAGGGGATGATGGTGCCGGTGCTGCCACACGAGTACTATGGGGCTTTTTGCCCTGTGTGGGGTTAAAGCCAAAAATATTTTCCCAAATGGTGTTCCTCCGTAAGTATTTTCCAACAGGGTGCAGGACGTTGTTCTTAATTTTTTTAAATCAATGGCGGCTCGAAAACATCTTCCACTTTTTTTATTTTTTAAAAATGTTTTTGTAAAATTATTTTATTTTTTAAAAAATTTAGTATTTTTTTATTTTTTTATTTTTAGATGATTATCCATTAATAATAATACTAACTGATAGCAAAATTTAAAATTTTAAATAAATTTTATATAAAATAATTAAATAATATGTCATAATTAATTATATATTAATTAAAATTTAATAAAAAAATAAAATTTTATCATGAATAAAAAAATTAAATATTAAATTTTAAAAAAATTAAAATTTTTATTTTCTAGAGAAAAGAAAAATAAAAAAGTTGAGAAGCTTAACTTTTTTAATTTTTTAATTTTTTAATTTTTTATTTTTAAAAAATAAAAAATAAAAATAAAAGAAGCTTACTAAAAAATTTTAAAAAATAAAATTAGATAAATATATCATAATTAATTATATATTAACTAAAATTTTAATTAAAAAATTAAATAATATCATGAATAAAAAATTTAAATGTTAAATTTTAAAAAAGTTAAATTTTTTATTTTTTTAGAAAATAAAAAAATAAAAATGAAAATAAAAAGTCATAATTTTTTATTGAAATTTTAGTCCATGTATAACTTTATTTTTTAAATGTTTTAGAAAACATTTTTATTTTTATTTTTATTTTATTTTTTAAAAAAATAAAAGAATTAGAATATTTTTTATTTTTATTCCCATTTTTATTTTTTTTCTAAAAATAAAAAATTTTAATTAATATATAATTAATTATGATATATTATTTAGTTATTTTATATTGACTTTATTTTTCAAAAAAAATTTTAGTAAATTTTTTTATTTTTATTTTTTTAAAAAAAATAAAATTAAAAATTAAAAAAGTTGGGTATATAACTTTTTTATTTTTTTAAAAAAATAAAAAATTTAATTTTTTAAAATTTAATATTTAAATTTTTTATTCATGATTAAATTTTATTTTTTATTAAAATTTTATTTAATATATAATTAATTGTAATATATTATTTAATTATTTTACATTAAATTTATTTAAAACTTCAAATTTTTTATTATATGATATTATTATTGATAAATAGTTATCTGAAAAAATATAAAAAAATAAAAAAATATTAAATTTTTTTAAATAATAAAATTTTTATTTTTTAAAATAAAAAATAAAAAATTTTATTTAAAAAATAAAAAAATTACTAAAAAAATTAAAAAATAAATAAAAAAGGTGGATGCCGTCTTCCACCATCCATTTAAAAAAAAATAAAAATAAAAATGGTGCAAGACGGATCAACGTCTTGCACGAAATACTTACGGAGGAACACCGTTTGGGAAAATATTTTGGCTTTAACCCCACACAGGGCAAAAAGCCGTACTATAGCACTCCTGCAAAATTGTTGTGTTGCGCACATTATTGCTTCGGAACAAGTGCTTGTTATTTTATGCTCATGTTGATACATGGAAATTCGAACAATTCATTATGTATAAAAAAATTATAATTTTTATAATATTTATATTAAATTTTCATAAAAATTCAAAATATTTTCTGAAGTGTCATCCCTTAGTTTTATGTTGTCTTTCACTCCCGTTGATGTGAGTAGAACGACAAAAGTAGTTTATGATGTAAATAAGAGGTTATGTTCCAATACATCTTTCCAAAATCGTATTGGTATATATTTTTATAAATTATGTAAAAATTTTACATAATTTTTAAATTTTTTATTGAAAATTTAAATTTTAAAATAAAAATTTAATGTAACTCTAAATGATGATATTGTAATTTTATATATCTTTGTTATATATAAAAAATATATTAATTTATAATTTTTTATGAAAAAATTACAAGATTTATATAAAAAGTTCCAACATTTATAACTTTTATATTAAACTTTCCTTAAATCTCAGGGAAATTCAGCAGTTTCCCTCCTAAGGTGAGGTCTCATTGGAAACGCCTTTGGACGCAGTATGGTCTCGGAGTTAGCCGTAAGAGACAAGCATGTACGGTTGGGCTCAAGTATCACTCAAGTATCAGGTGCCATGGTACTCACCACACTACGAACCCTTATTTTGGCCATGCACAATGCTAAGCCCACGGTCGTAAATATGATGCCAACAACCTAGTGGAGTAATTGAGGCCCAATTTAGCTAAGGACTTTAGCTAAGTAAATGACCCCTCTATTCCTTTGAACATCTATAAAAGAAAATGTATAAGTTTAATTTATTATTATTAAATATTTTATTCTCTCATTTGAATTCTTTCTAACTTTAGTAGCAGAGGGGCTTTGACAGTTTCCATCATCGAAGGCTTTGTACAAGTGATTTCCAGTCATTGTCTTCTACAATCAAATATAGGAGTGTTTATTAATTTATACTATTTATGATTTGTATACCTATGAATTTACATTTTGTTTCCACTTAAATCTAAATAAATCTACTTCAACCTTTTCAAATTATAATATCTAATGCTCTTTGTTATTGAAATTGGATTTTGTTTCCACCTATCATTAATAGAGTGTGATTCTACTTTTGCTCATTTGCAAATTTTGAGTTGACATTCTATGATCATAATTTCTCTGTTACGGATGATTGCTCTATTTTAAATATTGGTGTTTCTTAATTTCATTCAATTTTGATGATATTTCCTGTTCTTTTGCATATTTTAGCTTATATCTTTGTTTCCATTAGCATATATTGAAAAAAAAAATTCTAGACACAAATTTCTTGCGTAACGATTGCTAGAATTGTTAATACCAATTTGAATTTTTAACATCCTACTAGGATATTGTTCATTGAACTACTGTTATCCATCATTTTGATTATTTTAAGTAGATTCCAAATGAAATATTATTGTTAATTCTTATTACTTATAATAATCTTCATCTCGATTGCATGGTAATTTTTTGTTATTTTAAGGATGATAGAGAAAACGAGGATAGTTGCGCTATTATTGTTTTGGATATTCTTGCTTTGAATCTTGATTGAATGGGTTTGCCATTGAGCTTACGGCATTCATCCATTGAAACTATTTCTGATTACCTTGGATTAGCAACAATTTTATATTCAAAACATCTTAATTTAATTTTTTTCAATTCTTTATGAGCAGGAAAATTGTAAAATACAACAAGATGAACAACATTCTCCGCCAAGATTTAGAGCTGGTGATAACAATCAAACTTTTATAGATCAACATTCTATCCACTAACATTATGACAGACATTAGTATCATTGCCAACATCGTCACTTTGATCATAATGTTGAAATTCTGTATGGCAAAAATCACCAATTGCCTCAAGAGCTTGAACGGATGCAGAAAGAGTAATACAAAAAAAATGACAATCATCATCATGACAACGAGCGGTATCACTAACAATGTGATGATTGAGAACATGACCAGTATGATTATGATTATTATTTCGGTAAGTTTGAAAAACTCTCAATCTTATGGAAGATGAAGCAGAGATGTGAATCGGTCCAACAAATGTGATGACTGTGATTATTGTAAACATGATAACAAGGAAAGCATGCACTCTTTTAATCTAAAAATTATAGGAATGCCAATATCTCATAACTTCAAAACTCCAACCAACCTAGAGTTATATGATGGAATGGTTGATCCACAAGAGTATATTGAGGCATTTCATGTTATAATGTTACTCTTGGGAGCACCATATATAATTATGTGTAAAGTATTCTCTGCTACCTCGAAGAAAGCAAGTATCTGTTAGTTTATGAGTTTAAAGCCAAATTTGATAAGTGGTTTTGAGACTTAATCGATCAATTTCTCACTCGTTTTGTAACCTTTGAGTTCAAAAAAAGAGCATTGCTTCGTTGATAACAATAAAGTAAGGAAAAAATGATTCGCTAAAGAAGTATCTCAAATGATTCAACAATACAACCTTGGAAATAAAAGATCTTCGAGAAGAGCGCTCAATTTTGATAGGATTACAATTAGGAGACTTCTCCAAATCTTTAGCGAAAAAGCCAATGGAAAATTTGGTCAATCTTTTTGAACGGTTAACCAAAATCATTAATGTTAAAGAAATAGAGCAAGTAAAAAGCAAGTTGAATGAGCAAGTAAGGATTAGCACTGCAATGATAGAGGTGATCAGAAAGATTAATTTTTTTAAAAAAATAACAGTTTAACGACTATATGCAACTAAATGTTTTGTTGAAGACGATCATGGATGATGTCTAAGCAGTAAAGTTGATAAAGCTCTAGCCTCAAAAGAATCAAAAACCACCTATACTAGGAATGAATAAGTATTGTAAGTTCCATAGACATTAAACCCATAATATAGACGAGTGCATAAATTTGAAGAACGAGTTTGAAGTGTCATAAAAAAAGCCCACATTCAACAATATAAAAGATATGATCAAGATGACAAAAAATAACCATATAAGCCTTGGAATGATCTGAAAAAGTGAGAACCACATTCTCCATATCTAAAGGCAGAAAGTAAAAACAAGGAGTTGTTGGGAAAAATAGATCAAAAGCATTAAGTGTGCAAAACAAAATTTAAATTTTTTTTCCCTAAGCCCATATCATGTTTTTGCAAACTAATTCATAAAGTTTTACATAATTTAAATAAGCATAAGAGTAATTATTTAAATTATAACTTTTCGAGAGTTGTTCTTAGAATCTTCGATCTTCAAATTCAAATTTGATCTTCAAGCAATTCCATGAACTCTCCAATAAGCCTTATGATCAAGTTTTCTAAATTGTTTTTGGATAACTTTTTCAAATTTGATCTCTTATACCAATAGTGATGCACACAACCAATTAGATTCAAAGTCTCCACCAATGTTTATACAATAGGTAAAGCATGAAAATCAATTCCTTAGCTTAAGAGGTGCTAGCTTTTTAGAGAACCTCGAATTCACTCAACTAGGATTGGTGTTTGAATGCAAAGAGGAAAAGAGAAAAGAGTTCACACTAAAAGAGATTTGGGTGCACAACACATGTGCTAGGGTTTTACATGTGTGTGTTCCATTATTATGTGCTAAAGGATGGTTGGCATCTCCCTTCTTTAAATAAAATAGATTAGAGCATAAGCAAGAGTAAGAAGCAAGCATAAGTGATGCATAAGTTAGGGTTTTTCCTTGCTTATGTCATCCACTTTGTCAAGAGGTTGGATTGCATGATTAGGGTTAATACTCCAAGTTTGTGTGCTATCCTCTTAACCCAAGGAATCTATACTCCTTGCTTGGATCATAATGAGTCCAAACTCATTAATATTCATGTCCCCTTCATAATGTCCAATAAACCCAAACTACAAGTACAAACTCGTAATCTCTCCTATGCCATCAAATTGTTTTGATTAATTAATTAAAACAACTTTTTGAGTGGGGAACCATTTCTCTACTTATGATCTCCTCCATAATTATATATAAATGTTCCTACAACATTCAAATATCAATATTAGAAATTTGTTATTGTTTAATAATTGTAATGTTTATTAGAATTATTAAATCATTGATTAATTAACAATTCTATCATATTAGAACACTTAATTAATCATTGCAAATTTCTAAGATGTTCACTAGTTCAACACTTAAACTCAAAACATTTTGCATTTGTTCCTTTGATTTTGGATCAAAGAGATTCTATTATGTGTGATCCATTAGGTTTCCCCGCATATTGGCAATGAATTTATTTACAAGCTTCTACAAGCTTAATTGAATTGAAACTTTTTTAATTCAAATACAATTTTCATAAATTATTCAAATAAATTCATATATCATGATTGGCTTCAAGCAAAGCATCATGACCATTCAAATGCCAAGAATAAATTTTTGAAAATCAAAACCTTTTGTGAGAAGGTGTTATCGTATAATTCAACCCTTTCATTTCTTGATATTCAAATTGGATTTAGGATATGTTTCAAGTGTCAACCCTAGTTTGAATGCCCAATTATAGGTGCATGTCTAATGACTATTTGCTATCTCAGAATTGATTATACATAAAACTTCTTTTTTGTATCCATACATAAGCCTATTTTTTTTTATCATAGCACAAGTGTCAGAACATCTTTTGAATATCTTTTCTTATTACCAAGGAGGATAAATTTTTTCTTGATCAATCACAACCTTCATATATTTTATAGTGCACCCAACTATTGTTCATACATACTCTTTAAGAGTGCAAGTTTAGAATAATATCAAAGTACATAACTCTATACATTAGGTACTATGTTTATCTCAAGTTTAAGAATCACTTACACCACTTTTCAAATGAGTAGTTTATTAACACATGATAACATTCCACATGGTTTCTCATGGTAAGTCAATCAAGTCGTATGTTCCATAACATATACCCATATGTCTTGTCCAGATATCAACATATCTATAATGTATAAGATCACTGCATATTTCTAGAAGAATATGATATGACATATGTTAGTTTACTTATGAATAAGTAATATCTTATTTTCTATTCAACGACCAGGGATATTTAAAAATATAACTATATGTATAAATTATCTCATAATTGCAATTTTAATTCTAATTAATTTATACACAAACATATTTTAATGATTTTATCTAATATAGTATAAACACATACACACACACACACACACACACACACACACACACACATATATATATATATATTAAAACTAAATTGATAAAGAAGCCCAAATATCATATTTATCAAACATGTTATAATATACAAAGTTTCTATGTCATTACAACTAACTGTTTCTAAGTCATCTATACTAATAATCTCCTACTTGACCTAAAGCCAATCACATTTGTATCTTATCCCAATTCTTTCTAAATGACACTTAAGCTTCTATTGGGATAGAGGCCTAGTGAGGGATCAACTACATTGTTATTTGTAGGAATCCATTATATTCTTATTTTATTTCAATCTATGATTTCTCTGATAAAACGGTAATGCCTCATGATATGTTTGGATCTTTGATAAGACCTTGGTTCCTTAGGTTGTCTTATTGATCCATTGTTATCAAAATAGATCTCTATTAGATTAACAATGTTAGAAACTATCCCTAATTCAATGATGAACTTCTTTATCCAAACAACTTCCTTTGCTACTTCTGAAGTAGTAATGTATTCAAATTCGATTATAGGATTTGTTGTAGTATCTTGTTTGGAATTTTTCCAACATACCCACCTATATTAAGAATGAATGAAAATCCTAATTGTGATTTGTAATCACTATAAAAAAATAAGCAATTTTTTATGCAAAAATCGATCAAAAATCATGAAAATTCTGTCAAAAATGACAAATTTCTAACGGAACATGATTATTGGTAAAACCATAGTTAGAAATTATTTTTTGTCGGAAATGAATTTCAGATAGATTTTAAGGCATTGATTTTTATTTTAATTTTTTTCATCAATAATCCATTAGAACTCTATAGTAAATTGATCGATAAATTCGCCAGATTTTCTATCGAAAATCCGTCCAAAATCTGTCGAAAAGCCATAGGAAAAAGGGAAAATTTTTAAAATATTATTTGATATAATTTTTTAAATAACATTTTTTAAAGTTTTGTTAAAATTATTTTGATTAGTATTAAAAAATTAATTTTAATATTTTTAAATTTAATTTCTAAAATTTAATATTTAATTATAACAAATTTTAAATAAAATGTACAAGAATAGGTATAAATATATAAAATTAATAAAATAATTCATAAATTGTATTAAATCAATATATGAAATATATTATTTAAATAAAAACATAAAAAATAATTACAACCTAAGATCGTCAGAGAAGAACTATTCATCAATCTTCAGTTCCTAGGTGTCTTGTTGTTGCAGCTATCCAAAACCTCTAACTTATAGTGGTTGAACTACTGGCTAGGATGGTTATGGTGACGACGATGGATACACGTACGAAGGAGGCAGCTAGTATTAGGCAAGTGGCTAATGGTAGTATAGATGAGGATGAGGTGGAAGAAGAGGCAGAGTTTGACTTTACTGCTATTGGTGAGTCATGAGGTGTTCTGTCCAAGCAAAAATCTCTTGCACCTACTGCTGCATCTCAGTCATAGAGCATATGAGCTAGTCTAGTGTAGCATATGACATGCTTTCGGTTTGAGCTACAACAACCAATGTAGTCATGCCTATTGTGACCTCAGACCACAAATCATAGACTCATCCCTTCTTGGTCCCACTGATGTTGTCCACCCACAAATCATGATCAGATGGGCCTGCCACATCACCAATTGTGTCCACAAAGCCCTCACCTCTTTGCGCCAAGTCCTCCTTTCTTTTTTTGAGATTATCTTGCAAATTAAAATAATTAATTATTTGATATTATAAATGCAATATTTTTGCTACCAAATATACAATACATTAATAACAAAAATACAAGTTAAAAGAAGTTGTTTATATAGGATTGTGCAGTCCGAAGCAAGACTCACTAGCCATCCTTAGGCATGGGTGTGGCGGAATAAGTTGTCCATGGGCAGCTTGACCCCAATCTCACATATATGTTCAACATGAAAATTTTTATGGACATAAATAACATTAAGTTTAAATTGGATAAATAATATTAACTTAAAATACAATTGCCATGCACAGTCGATGCTCTATTACAAGGATGAATCTACTTGTGTATAGAGAAGAACCCTATCTAGTTGCATCTGATGCTCTGTTCCTCTTATTTTGCTCAATCTTGGGCATGAATTTAGGGTCCCCCCAATAGTTGAAAAGGCTTTCTCACTCCTCGTCATCGATCCATTTAGGTTGAGCGAGCCTTTTTTTTTCGCATCCCATCCATCATATCTCTCATTTTGCTAGAACCATTATGGTTGAAGTTCTTCCACATATTCTTCTCATAATAAGGGATCCACTTCCAATACTTCTACAATCAAAAAATAAGGAAAACACTAAATAGCTAATGAACAATTTAAAAAAAAAGAATTTATATTATAAACGAAACATTGAAACTTTTCCCTAAACTCCATATATAACATCCTACGGGTGGGCTTTGATACTTTTCCATGTAGGCCATACACCTTCATACTTACTCATAATGATGTGATGTGGTACCTACTGGCTTGTGGGTCAAGAAAAATCAAATTAACCAATCAAAATAAATAATGTTAAGAAATTAAATAAACATAATTAAGAAATTAATTAGGAATACATACCCTATCTATACAACATAAGGGTCTCCCTAGGACCAAAGTACAAGTACTACTGAAGGTAGAGGCTATCTAGAGGTAAATATCGCTCTTGTAAATGGAGGACCATCTGTGAAAGTGTCCCAGCTATCTCCAAGGACGGGTCATATTGCTGTTGTGACTGCCTCTGCATCAAAGCCTATGTATATGGCTCCATCTGGCTAGATGATGGCTGCGATGTGGGCATATAAATGTAGCCAAGAGGAATAATAGCTGGGGACTCTAGCCAGCAATTGTAAGTGAACTGCTACTAGGAGAATGGTAAGGGGAACCTTATCCATGTAGCCACTATCATCTACCCCCTCATCTAGAACCTCTGCGGCTTATCATCTGCAAATATTCACACATAATATAATTAAAAAAATAATATAAATTCAAATATGAATAAAGTAATTTAGCACTCATATATAAGTAACAAATTAATATGTCACACAATGATGATAATTTTATTCATCAAATTCATCCTTTACATCTTCATCATCATCATCTTCATCCTCTTCTTCATGTTTATTGATATTGTCCTCTTGTTCTGCATCTATTAGCCCTTCTGCTTCCTTGTATCCACCATCTTCATCATATAAGCTAACAATTGAATCATCTGCTAGAATTAACTAAGGTGCATATGATATATGATTATCCTGATAAATATATTTTACTGTGTGATTATCCTTAACCATTTCACAAGACTTGGTCTTTATAACAACCCACTAACCTTGCTAATCTCTCATTGTCTATGGGGTATGGTACATAATAAACTTGTGTTGCTTGTTGTGCAATGATAAAAGGATCATACTTTGCATATCGTCTTATATTTTTTATTTCAACTATGTCATATTGGCATTGCAATATCATACCATGACCTAACACAGGATTAAACTACTCACAGCGGAAAAGTACCACCTTTTTGATTGGTAATCCTAGATACTCAAGCTATACAATCTCTTTAAGAATGTTATAAAAATCATCTTCCCCT
>JANHAO010004092.1:0-24871 GCA_026873985.1 Saraca asoca
AATATAAAATAAAGAAAATAGAAGAAGTAGAAGAAGAAGATGAAAGATGAATATAAGAGAAGAAGAGAATTAAAAATAAGAACTTTTAAATTAATATTGCAAAACTTTTCAAACCTAGAGACAAGAAAGCTAAAACAATTGTATGAAAGAAAGCCTAGAATAAGAGAAAATATGAGAACTAGCCTAAACCTTAAAGAAGGACTCTAAAACATAATAAAGCATGATCAAAACTATTTACAAAGGGTCCTATTTATAGCCTTCTTTTGTGTTCACCATGGTTGTGCTTCATAAAGCGGGTTGGGTGTGCTTCATGTGAAAAGATTTATCAATTTGGCCGCGTCAGCTTATAACACAGCCTAACTGTGTTGTGTAACACAGTCGTGTTATGTGTTGTTTCTTTGAATTTCTTCGCAATTCTTGTTCCAGACTCTAGCATGGCCTGGTCGTGTTGTGTAGCACGATCGTGCTTTATGCTTGGCTTTGAATTTCTTCGACTTCCTTTCCTAAGCTCTCTTGTAGCACCTAACATGGCTTGCGTGTGTTCCATAGCACGATCGTGCCAAGTGTTTTCTTCATGTTTTCCTTGATTCTTGCTTGTTTCTTTGCATAGATTCTTCTTTATCTTTTCCTTGTCTAGATGCAACTTCATTCTTTGAATTTCTTCCTTCTTTTTAGCCCTTTTCATCATTCTGCATGAGAAATACAAGCCAAGAGCAGTATTTAGGACAAAACATAAAACTAAGGCAAAAACATTAAGAAAACATAGAATATTATTGTAGTGTGGTTAGCTAGCTTCTTTCTGCAGTATGTGCTATTGGCTATGCTATATGTTTGCTTCAAAACAGTTATTGAATATCCCTCAAGCTTTATGTCCTACTGCTAATTGGAATTGCCAATATTAGAATATTGCATAAAATTTGTGTGGCAAGATATCACTAACTATTGAGTTGTTAAACTTGAAATCATTCATAACTAATATCCCTCAAGCTTTATGTCCTGCTGTTGACTAGAATTAATTTCACTTTCTTTTTCTGCACTATAATTATTATTTGTTTGTTCATGATGCCAAAACAAAAAATATGTAAACCTTCTATAATTTTCATTGTTGGATAGGTTGTGTACTAGACTTGATAATGGACAAATCTTGGATTACTTTGCCTAGGAACACGGCTAGGTATGCTAAGGGTTTAGAGAGCTTTTTGGATTTTGCATTTTCAAATTGATCCACTGAAGGAAAAATAAGATGTCCATGTCCTAATTGTAGATTTAGGCAATGGTTAACTAGAAATGAGGTATATGAACACTTGATATTGAAACAATTCCTAGCTTGATACACAAAGTGGATTTGGCATGGGGAAACAAGTGTTGTAGACACCTCAATGTGAGCATCATGGCAATCAACCATCTACATCAGAGTCTCATGAGAATCCAATTCAACAGATAATAAATGATGCTTTTGGGATCTCTAGACATAACTTACATGAACACGAAGCACCACTAAATCCAATTGCTGAAGATGAGAAATTCAATGTAAATGCAGGTCAAAGTGAGCAAACTAGGGAATTTCATGAGTTAGTTAGAGATGGAAATTAGGAATTATATGAAGGGTGTTCAAAGTATTCAAAGCTATCTTTTATAGTCAAGCTCTATCACATAAAGTGCTTGTATGGGATTACTAATAAAGCAATGTCCAAGATATTTGAGTTAATGCATGATGCATTTGCTCATGCAAAGACCCCTGAATCTTTTTATAAGACTCAAAAACCATTAACAAGCTTGAACTCAACTACACGAAGATACATGCATATCCAAATGATTGCATGCTTTATTAGGGAGAGGATGCAGATAAACTAGAGTGCAAGAGATGCCATACCTCTCGATGGAAACCAAAAGGTAGCAATAATGGAAGGGCTGCACCCGAGAGCAGAAAGAAGGGGAAGAAAACTCTTGTAAAATTGTTACATTACTTTCCAATGATGCCACGTTTGCAAAGATTATTTATGTCATCAAAAACTGTAGAGCACATGAAGTGGCAGGCTATGGGAAGTAATAATGACCGTTTAATAAGGCATCCAGGGGATTTGGAAGCATGGAAGAGGTTTAATTCATTAAACCTAGAATTTTTTTTAGATCCATGGAATGTGTGGCTTGGCCTTGCCAGTGATGGTTTCAACCCTTTTAGGAATTTAAGCACCAGTTATAACATATGGCTTGTTATTTTAATCCTCTACAACTTGCCTCCCTGGATGTGTATGAAGTAGGCCTCTTTCATTCTCTCAATGATTATTCCAAGAAAGCGAATGCTTGGGAATGACATAGATGTCTAGCTCTAACCTCTTGTCCAAGAATTGCAAGAGTTATGGAATGATGGTGTGGAAACATATGATGCATCAACAAATCAAATGTTCAAAATGCATACAGCTCTAATGTGGACAATTAGTGATTTTCCTAAACTTGAAAACCTGTCTGGGTGGAACACTCATATTGGCCTAGCTTGCCCAATTTGTAACTTTGACTTTGAGCCTCAATGTCTTCCCTATAGTAAGAAGTGGTACTTCATGTGTCATCATAACTTTTTGGATGCATCTTATAGATTTTGTTCTAATAAGTCTCGATTTAATGGAAACATAGAGTTAAGAGCGCCACCAAAAACATTGTCTGGTTCCAAAATTTTGGAATAGTTAGAAAATGTTGATGTTATATTTGGAACCCGAGATGAAAGAAGCAAGAAAAAGATCACGAGGTATATTAGGGGATGAAAGTGAGGCACAACAATGGAAAAAGAAGAGTATATTTTTTCAACTTCCATATTGGGAATTTAATTTGCTACATCACAATCTTGATGTTATGCACATTAAAAAAAATGTGTGTGATGATGTGATTTATACTTTGCTTAATGAACAAGATAAGACAAAAGACCATCTTAATGCTTGTAAAGGCCTACAAGCATTGAATGTAAGGCAAGATTTGTGGCTTAATGAGAATGGGAAGTACCCTCTAGCACTTTTTGCAATGATAAATGCCCAAAAGGATGTATTTCTCCATAGATTGGAGAATGTCAAAGTATGCAATGGATATTCCAGTAACATTTCAAGATGTATTGATTTAAGACATTGCAAGCTCTTTGGATTAAAAAGTCATGATTCATACATTCTCATGGAGTAATTATTATTGTTGGCATTATGCAATTCATTACCAGACAACATAAATGCAGTTTTAGTTAAATTATGTTCATTCTTTAGAAATCTTTGAAGTAAATCTTTGAATCTAGTTGAGCTTGACAAGCTTCAAGAAAGAATTGTGCTTACACTTTTCCATATGGAAATGTTATTTCCTTCATCCTCCTTCACTATAATTGTTCACTTGTCTATTCAGCTCATCGATGAGGCAAAATGTGGAGGACCCGTGCATTATCGATGGATGTATCCTATTGAGAGTTCTTAATTTCTATATTTGCAACAACAATCCTATCACCAGTATGGTGAAGAATAGGGCTTAGCTAATTGTTAATTGCTTTAGAGTAATGGAATGCTTAGCTAATCATATTTGTATGCTTTACTATACACCCAATAGGTACTTAGGACATTTAAAGTCTTATATGAAGAATAGGGCTCAACCAGAAGGCTCTATAGCCAAAGGGTACTTAGCTGAGGAACGCCTTAATTTTTGCTCAAGGTATTTGGATGGAATCGAGACAAGATTCAAACGAGTTGGATGGGTTGATGACTTTTCCAATCATGGTGACTCCTATGAAAAGTCATCCATATTCCCAAAGATAGGTCAACCGGTTGGATAGGCCTTAACTTTTACACAAATAGAATTAGAGTGGTCACAAGCATACAGGTATGTGTTGTTCAACTATTCAATGGCTGACTCATTCATTGAGGAATTTAGGACTCAAACAAAGAGATGACTTAGGAGTTGAACTCGATCAGAGTTAGATATAACAAAAACTATTAATAAGGATGTTGTTGAATAGTTTACTCACTCCGTAAGTTTGATTCTCTTCATCTATTTATAGTTTTCAAATTTAATCCATGTATATAATAGGTTTCTATGTAAATAATATGTTACAATATGCAATCATTGTAGATCATGAACATCGATAGTCGTATAGAGGTGTCTGATAATTTAAAGTTTCTGGCTCATAGACCGCTTTGGCAAGCCAAGAGGTATAATGCTTACAACATTAATTGCTTTAAGTTTCACACAATTGAGTGGGAAAAAGGGTTGAAAACTCAGAATAGTGAAATTTTTACAATGGTTGATTTAGAGTACTATGGGAAATTGGTTGACATCATTGAGTTAAACTACCATGACCGGTTCACTGTTCTCTTATTCAAATATAAATGGGTCAACACCAATAGGGGTATGATAATAGATCCATTCTAATTTATTTCTATTAATTTCTCTCATCTGATCCATACTAGTGAACATGAAGAGCATGATCTATACATATTAGCTTCACAATGGTATATTATATGAATGATGAAGTGAATCAAGATTGGAGTATTGTTGTCCACTTAAATCCCAGGTTTTTGTATGATATGGGAGAGGAAGTGGAAGAAACAACCAGTGAAATTGAGCCACTTATAGCACAAGACTTTCAAATGTTCTTCCCTGATGATGTTAAAACCATAACCCTTATGAGAGAGGCCACAGATGATGAGGCCATGGACATGCCAGATGCTAGGGACAATATGGATAATGAAGATCAAAATACTTAGAATTATAGATACGTAATGATAGGCACTGCATTTGTTTGTTTCCATATTAAATGTTGATAATTAGTTTTATGTAAATTTAATTTTACTATTTGTTGGAATTATATGTTTACTTGTCTTTTTGATGTATCTAACTTCTTTCATTAATTTTTTTGCAGTTATGCCACAAAGAAATAGGAGTAGATACCAAAGCATATCATGCCTTACATCGCATGTTCCCCCACAATCTTCATCACACGCTCATTCCACTCCTCTGTAGCTTCATATTACTCAGCCTCTTCCACCAACTTAGCCTAGGGCATCAATGAGTTCTTCACCATCCCACCATGTGGCATCAGACCCTTCACCACCTCAGCAAAGGGTAGTTGATCATGAAAGAGCCCAACAACCATTGCAAAATCATCCATCACCCAGAGGCCATTGAAGAGTCATGGTTATAGGTAAGTGTGTCATTGATTTTAGTCCCTAATTATACTAATTAAACATTCCTTTGCAAATTAGATTCTAGTGGCTTTCAAAAGATGGTGGACATGAAGATAGCTAATGTGTAGGAATTACAAGACCAAAAGATAGTCATTCCCTTTGATAACTATGGTGCACCAACGAATGATGATGTTGGCTTATACAGGTAGATTATGGGACAATTGGGTTTTGAGCCTATTAATCTCCCAATCACTTTTCTTGATTAGAGAAATGTGCCCTGGCCTTGGAAGGATGAAGTATTCGATAAAGAAATTAGGTAGTTTAAAAATTGTACATTTTATAAGGATTTGTTTTCATACTCATTATATAAACTAACAAAAGTTATTTTGTTTATTCTTTGAAGTCGAGGTTTCACTTTGATGTGCTAGATCCTGTTGTAAGGAGTTGGACAATTAAAAATCTAAGAAAAAAATGGAGGGACTTCAAAGGCAGGATCTGGAATGAGTTCAATAATTCCTTCTTGACTTTGGAGGAAATGTATAAAAAGCTCCCGACTGGGGTTCCTTGGGATTAGTGGAAGGATTTTGTTGACAAGAACAATGAGGAAAAATATAAAGTAATTTCTACTGTGAGTACCCTATTTAATCAAAATGTATATGCAAATGTTGCTAATAATGATTCCTTCATGTTTGTAAAAGATGTGTAGAAAATATGCATGAAATTGCCAGAAGCAATTGGTTCTGCACACAGCTGGCTCTAAAAGCTTTGCAGGGAAAAGGGTTGAATTGGTTTTGTTCCACAATTTCCTATTTAACTACTATTATATTATTTAAGTTAAGATACACTAGCTAATTTGATATGTTTTCTCATGTAGGCTGAAGAGCTAGGTCATCTGGTGGAAAGACCAAATCTATGGTTTCAGGTTCATAAGAAACTAGATGGCACATATGTCAATGAAGTAGCCAAAGACAAAGGGGTTAGTTTTTGCTTCATGTTTCATGATATAGGATTACACATTCACAAACATGTTAATAGAGTGGATATTCTACTTTTGCAAGAGCAAATGGAGGAGATCTTGTCCCAAGGCCCTTCATTGCAATCTCAGGCCATGTTATAAGATGATACTGTGGCAAAGGTATTCGGGAAAGAATAATCCAGATGGGTTCAAGGTTTAGGTTTGGACCATCCCCCTCAAATGTATTTGCCAAAGCTTCTCAGCAAGTCAGTGGCACGACATTTGTTAGCACTAGTCAAAATGAGGAGGTGCAAGAACGGGTCCAAAGTTTAGAGGTGGATTTGACTTCTGTACGTGAAAGGTGAATGGCTATAGAGGTAAACTTGACTTTTGAATGTGAGCACTGGCATCAGTGTTTCAAAAAATGCTTAGAACAGTGCTAAAAGAAATTGCCAATTTGATAGGCCACTCGCCATTGGTAAATTTCTATTCTTCTCTCTAATTATTGATGTTAGATTGGCTATATTTGTTTATTGTGACTGATGGATTAACTGTGTTTGTTGCTGCTGTACTTGCTGCATATAAGTCATAAGTTAGAGCTAGCTTTTATGAATTGGATTTCCTACATTGATTTTGGTATATGCTGCTGTATTTTTTGTTGTATTCTACTATATTTGTTGCACTATTTATTCTGTTGCATTCATATTAATTTTTGTTCAATTTTGCAGTATTTGCTGCTATATCTGCTACTATATTAGTGTGATCAAATCATAGAAATAAGTGAATGTGGCTGATGTTGATTGATTCTAGTAAATGTTACTATATTTTTTATTGTATTTAGCTATATTTGCTACACTATTTATTCTACTGCATTCATATTAATTTTTGTTTCTCTTTTGCTATATTTGTTGTTGTATCTTACTGTATTTGTTGCTATGTTTTGCTATATTCTACATGATTTGCTGCTGTATTTTCTACTATATTGGTGTGATCAAATCATAGATACAAGTGAATATGGCTAAAAACTATGTTAGTGGATATGATATATAAATGATTCTTACAAAATGTGTAAACAACAATGAAAAGTGGTAATTCTTACAAAACTAATATGATTTTTCCATACATTAGTGATATATAAATGATTTTCAAGGTTAGTATAATAACTTATTCTAATTTTATTTTACAGCCACTAAATGTAAGAAGTGGATATGTCACAGATGCAAGGCCCTCTTCCCATGATAGTCGTGACACACATCCTTGATGTAGACCCTTCGACTATTAAATTATGTATAGGGTTCTGGAATTATAATGTTTAACAAATAAATATTTGAATATTTATTATTAATATGATTTTTTTCCATTTTTATTTGTTTGAAATGTATGTATTTATTATGAAGTATTTCTTTTAGTAGAGTAATAGATAAAGGAAAAATTAGGATAGAGAAAGAAAAAAAAAATTTTGGAACAACCCATTTAGCAGTGGTCATTTGGAAAAAATTTCCAGAAAACCGCCGCTACAACCATGAAAAACCCTTGCAAAATATTTTTTTTCAAAAAAAAATTTAAAAAATTGCCATTAAAATCATCAAAAACTGCTACCAAAAATAATTTTTTAAAAAATTTTTCTGCAAAACCCGCCGTTAAAAGTAGTGGAAACTGGCACAATAAAAACTTTTTAAAATTTGTTTTTGGCTAAAACCGCCGCTAAATGCAGAAGAAAACCACCTAAAAACAATTTTTTTAGAAATTTTTTGCCAAAACCACCACTAAAAGCAAAAGAAACTGCCACAAAAAGCAAAGTAATATTTATTTATTTTTCTTGAAAATTGCTACTAAATTTAGCAACAACCACCACTATGCGCAACATTTCTAGCGGTTGCATTAACTACTGCTAAATTTAGAAAAAATCGCAACTGTATTCAACATTTCTGGAAGTTACAAAAACTACCACTAAGTACAAAAATAACTGCTGCTAATTCTTCCCAACACATGAATTTGTAGTAGTTTAAAAAACCATCGCGAAAGGTCTTAGCAATGGTTAGAACCACCATTAAATATGTAAAAAAATCACTGCTAAAGGCAAATTTTTTTGTAGTGGTCGGGAGGTGAACTCCCACCAACTAGGGGACCGAGGAGCATGCCAGGTCCCTAACTATCTTCTTCCAGTCATCCTCCTTGGTAGCAAGCTCCTCCTTAGCCTAACACTTAGCACAAGGGATTCTAGAGAAGCACGCCAAGATGGCTAAAAAGGAAGAACCCCACAGTATCACCGTAAGGAAATAATCCAAGATCTATAAAAGATCTTCGTTCATTCTTAGAGAAGGAGAATTTCTTGAAAAAGCTTCCTATGCAGTAGGCCATGCACATCTCTCTGGAAAAATAGACCACTGGAAATATGGGGGGCTTATTTGAGGCTCCCATTAGTTCACTCATTGACAAAAGGAGGAGGAACTCCTCACACTTTAAATAGACCGACCTGATCTCATCAAAGAGTCTAGAGAATCTCCTAATCACTAGCATTAAATATTTTAGAGGAAAACGAGGAAAATTCATTCGTGACAGTAAGACATATATAACATGAGGTATGGCTTGGTAAGATGAAATAACAGGCTGATTAAAGACTTTGACTGCACGATAATCCATAAAGAAAGCCCTTTAACAATGAAACTATTCAACTCCTAGCTTGTGAAGCAAACAAAGAGTTGGGGGGCTTATGTTATTGGCATACTCTGGTTCTGTGAAGTAAGCTAGCAAAGGCTCGACAACAGACTAACTCCAAGAGTGAAAAGAGCCGAGTTCACTAGACCATTACCTGTGCAAGTAGTAGAATGAGGCAGAGTCTTGGCTCGCTAAGGAATGAGATCTAACCCACATAGTTAGCATCTCACTAAATACGAGCTCATGTTATCTTTACAAGTTTGATTTAAACCACATGGCAAGATTCTATCAACTCGTAGCTGTAAGTTTGTCTGATTTAAATTTTTCCTCTTCATTATCTTTATAGAATTCATAGTTCTATAAATATGAATAAAAAAAGTAATGTGATCTATAGCTTTGTTATATTTTGAAAGAGTTTATTGGGTAAGAGGGGTAAATTGGCAATAATGTTAAAAAAATTATTTTAAATAAAACCTTGTGAACTTACTATCTTTGCTCCAAAAATATTTTAAATCTTGGTTTCTTTAAAAGAGAAGATAGGCTAAAAGTAAAGATAGAAAGTAGACAAATTTTTAAAATAGTTTCCAATGAATGAGCTCTTAAAAATTATATGCAAAAGTAGGTGAGCAAAGATAAAGAAGAAGCAAGATTTTATAAAGGATTTTTTTGTAAGTCTACTTCTCTTCTCCTAAGTTTCAATTCTTGAACATTTGAGATATTAATACAAGAAATCAGCCAACTTTCCATTGCCAAAATCATGGGAAAAATGTAAATTACCATAGAAAAATAATTTCCTACAATTTTTTCAGCAGTTTTGTAATCACGAGAAAATGAAATGAAAGTAAATTTTCTTACACTATGCATGATTATAGGAGTTTTTTTTTTTAATGGTTTCTATGATAAAAGCTATGGAAATGATTTTTTTAAAAAAAATTCCCATGACTAATTTGCCATGAGAAAATGTGTTTTTTTTTAATTTACTTTCCCATGACATAAATCGTGAAAAAATGTGTGTATGTATGTATATATATAATTTTTTATTTCTGTATTGGAAATTAATTCAACGTAATAAAAATAAATATTACAATCAATTAAAGTGAAACTAATAATAATGAAATGAATAAAATGTATTTTTAAATTTAATTATAATATTCTCTAAAATATTTATAAAATAAAATTTAAAAATAATACAAAATTAAGGATCATCCAAACATTGATGATCTTGCTCATCCGACTACTCCTCTTCTGGATCATCGTGCTCCTCACGAATGCTAGAACACAAGTTCAGGATGTTGAAGATGATTTTGAATTTCAATTCACTTTGCTTCAACTTGCCTTTAAGACTTGCAATCTCCCCAACACAACTTGAAATTCCTACTTTGAAGCTGCTTCCCTAAGAGCCATCTCTTTGTTCAGAGTGCAACTCAATGCTCTATCTCGTCATTGCTAACAACCTCAAAGGAAGAGAAAGGACCACACATGCTCCATCTCCATCTTCATCTCCTACTTCTATTTATTATTTTTTCAACCTAAAATATTAAATTAATACTAACTTTATTTTTGTCTATAACATATCTATAAATTTTCTTAAACATAATCTTACTCCTATTTGTTCTTTTTCCAACATAAACATAAAACCATTGCCAACTCTATTTGTTTCTCTAACATAACTACAAATTTTCATAAACATAATCCTGTTCCTATCTATCTTTCCATCTAAGCATTGAACTAATATTAATATCACAAAACCAACAACACATATTATGAAAAATATCCTAAAAAGATAGATTAAACATTTAATATTTTCTAAGACAAAGAATCAAGCAAATATCACAAATGCATCAACACCTATTCATAAAAATATCCCAACAATACAGATTCAAAATCTAACATTTCCAACACAAAGAATAAACTACTATAAATGCAACAACACATATTTAGAGACAATATTCCCATATTTTTTTTCAAACATTTATCATTTTCCAACACAAACAATCAGCCAAATATCACAAAGGGAAAAACATAGATTCATAGTAATGTAAATATTACATAAATTGTGGAGGACATGTAAAAATAATTGGTGGAATCATACTTACAGAGGATGAATAGGTGGGGTTTGGTGGCCAAAGGAAGTCCAAATAGATGCAATGGAAGCTTTGCAACACAACAATGATAGACAATGATGACGGAGCAAAGAGATGAAATGAGGAACAAGAAGAAAATGGCTCTATTTTTTAACCAGGGTTTTTACCTTTCATGTGGCTTTTCCCATGGCTAAAATCATGGGAAAACAAGTAAAACAGTGTATTTCACTCTTCCCATGGTTATAGTTGTTGGGCATAAAAAATTTTTTGCCAAATTTTATCCATGCCATCTCCTCTGGTTTCTTATAGTTTCACAACTGTGAGAAAATGAATGATTTTTTGTAGTGTATAATCCACTAGTTACTTGATGAATTACAATCTATCAATCCCCACAATCCCTTTTACAATAACTTCCATTGACTTTTCACACAAATCACAATTTTAGCATTCTCACATAGTTCTCAATTCCTATCTATCAAAATCCTACCAAGAAGGATGACTTCTTTCCTATCATTCTCTTGCTAGTGTTTACAAAATGAAGGTATTTTAAAAGAAAGGGCTCTCCCACAAGAGAATTACAACTCAAATGGCTAACAATCAACATTGTAGATTTACAAATTTGAGCACAAATGAGGAATATGAAAGGTATGAAGACTTTGAGCACAAAAACATGTATGCAGGAACCAAAAACATTAAACAACCATGGGTATGTCCCAAAAATATAAATATATATATTGATATATATATATATCAAAGTAATAAAAACGATCATTCCCTTTTTATGTTAGTAAATTGTATACTCTTCTTTTTTTTAAAAAAATAACTTGGATTCTAAAAAGTGAAAAAATAGAAGTCTTTATATTTGATTTAGATTAGGATAAGGAAAGGCAGCTAACTTTGAAAAATCAGGATCTCAATTGATGTGACTAATTTAATTGATATTGCAAATTCAATCAAACAAGATTATATGAGAATGTATTGAAACAATTTATTGCAGATATAAATGTGCAGAAGCAATTTCTTATATGTAGAATCACAATTATGTAGCATAGCATAATTATTATGTTATAGTAAAATTACATTGCAAAAATGTAAAGAAACAATGAAGACACTGCAATTTTTATAGTGGTTCAACTTTAACTGAAACCACAGATAAAGTTTACATCCACTAAGTTAATCCTCAACTAGATGGCTTCTTTTTATTACTACAATCAGGATTTTAACTAGGCTCCTAAATAGCCAATTCATACAATAAAAATTTTATTGGGCCCTTGCCAAACTTAAAAATAGCAAGATTTCACCAGGCTCTTTCCTAACATAAATACAATAATTCTTCTATCTCTTCAGACTATGATCAACCTCATAACTTAGAGATCTACAAAGAATTTAATGCACTCTTCAATTAACTATAATCAATCTCACAACTAAAGAAGATGCAAAAGGAAGATTAACCTTTTCCTTTGTATCTCTAATTTTTATCAACCTAGAAATTGTAGTTAAAATCAAAGAATAAGTAAAATAGACAATACCAAGTTTGAGATGAAAATCTCAAACATCTAGCTATAAATTTCTCTGCAAATCTCGATAAACAATCTTTGATTTGATCATAAAAGATAAGATAGAGATAAATCTTGTTAGGCTCAATTTGCTCTAAGATTTTTGCTCTTGAAGAAGTGTGTTTGTTTTAAAAGCTATTAAGTTTAAAATAAGGTTAGGGATATTTATAGTTGTTGTAACTGATATTTAAAAATAACTAATTTTCAATCCTTGAATCAATTTGTAGCAATTATAACTAACTAATAACTGACTAATTAATTTATGAATCAATTCAGCTTATGAAAAAATCTATGACTAAATCGATTGACGAATTGAATCATAGTATATAGAGATCATTTGTTGAATCAGTCAGGGAATCAATTCAGATGATTTTCTTAACCTTTGGTAAAAGTCATTTTTCAAAGCTTTTCATCATGAATCGATTCAAGTGGTTTTCACAAGTTTTTCAACATGAATTGATTCAAAGAATGTAAAATAGCTTTTATAAAACTTGCACTTGTGAAAGATTATTTTAAAACTTATTTGAAAAATATTTGATTTTTAAATCATTTTAAGATATTTATTACTACATCAATTTATCAGTTTTAAGAATTTTAGTTGTATCAAGTTTGACTTGAAATTCACTTACAAAATGTTATATGTGGAATTTGGTTCGTCCTAGATGGACTTACGAGCAGCTCGAGAGTGGCAAGGGACCAGCTCGAAGAGCACCCAGATCGCTCTGCCATCAGATTGTGTCACGAAGCGACCTCCTCAGCTCAAACTCATGCTTGATAGAATAAGCTCGACCTCTCCATCCTGAGGATGGGCACACCCCCAGTCTGAATGATCTGGCTAATGAAGTATGACTAGTGACCTCGGAGCTTACTAGATAAAAAACCCATTCACACTCTGTCCAGTAGACACACCAGGCCCACCTACTAAAGACAATCTATCATAGTCGAATAATAGGATTTTGTCTATCTATTCTGTCTTATATATTAAATGTTAATGTAATAGATTTACTGTATATGAAATTACTATTGTAATCTCCTCTCTTCTATAAATATGAGGAAAGAGCCTTCTGTACAAGAGAAGATGTTTTTATGTAGGTAGAAACTCCATCAATATAAAGAGAGAGAACTTGAGTGTTGAAACTCTATAGAAACACTTTCACAATAATACATTACCATGGATGTAGGGTCCGATTCTATCTGGTTTGGCCGAACCATGTTAAAAATCTTGTATCTTCTTCTTGCTCTTCCCTTCTTCCTTGTGTGTTTTGCTGATTTGTTGTATCTAAACTAGTTTATGATTAGAGATCCTAAAAGAATCTCCCGTTGGCTGGAGTTTGGCTTAATACTAAAATCCAATGTCAACACAAAAGATCCTAAGAAAGATAAAATAATTCCTAAATTGTAGTTATGGATCTCTTGAATCATATGTACTTTAATTCTACAAAACAAATATCAAATACTAAAGAATATTGTCATATATAAATTGTTTTCAACATCAAAACCAAGTAGAGAAAGATAACAAAGAAATCATATCACAAATGCTAACACCTTTTTCAAAGAAAACTAGATAGCTAGATCACATCAAAGATGCATACTTTTTTTTTTTTTTTGCAAAAAAGTTCTTTTCTAACTAAACTAGATCCAAATGTTTAAATAGGCTGGGGTAGGACTTGAAAAATTCCTAAAAACCTTAACAGTCTTAGAGAGCCATGAAGTAATAGGGATGGACTTGGATAATAACAAAGGTTTATGCAAGAACATGAAATATGTGTTTAATTTCTAGTTAGAAAGAGGACCCAAACAGTGGTTCATTCTCACAAAGATTAAACTCAGTTAGAGGGATGAATTCTTTAAATTAAAGGATTGAAAGTACTTCTAAATGGGAGTCCAAAATTTTAATGGTTGTAGATGCTTGAGAAAAAGAACTTAAAGTAGTGGTCATGCTTTTGTGAGAATTGAAGATTGAAGGAGAACACAGATAGTAGAATAAGCCTAAATGAAGTCTAAAGCAATATGAGAAAGTGAAAATAAAGTAAACTTTGAGGTTTCAATAAGTAACTTAAAAGGTAAGGAAAAGGATGATTCCTTTTTAGGTATCTTAAAAAGGCACAAATACCATCATTGCTTATTGAAAGTTATGCAAAAACCATTAGTTTATGATTCCATGTGTCATGGAACAACTGAAGGGTCATGATTTGGTTAGGCGGTTGTTCATTGATATCATAAATAGGTCAAGTACTTAAACCAAAATTGTGAAGGTACAGTTTGGCTTGATGTTCAAATTTTGACTTAAATTTTTCAATGCATTGAAATTTCAACTCAAAGTTCAATAATCGAATCAAACTAGGGGCTCTATTAGTCACTTAAGGCAAAACTTTCCAAACAAGTTGATCACATACTCAAAGTCGAAACAAGGCTAGAATGAAACAAATTAAGTAGTTAACAAATGCAACTAAATTGGACACATGTTTTAGGCATGAGATAAGCAGTTACATCATTATGCTTTATTTGTTTTATTTTTCCTTTTCTTTTAGAGTAGGTGTCCATTTTCATAGAAACCAATTTTCATGAACAGTTATTAAAGAAAACTATATGCTGTTCGTATATATCAGGCATTGATGCACTAATAGAGGGATCAATCTTCTTAATCTATAAAGTTATCCAAACACATTTTGTGTTCTCTATGACATTTTGCTACACAATTCAATGTTCTACTAATCTTTATAACTTTTAGGAATTTCCTCACTCCCATACTTGTAATTTTGTATGCCATTGGTCATGCCTTTTGATGTAAATCATAACCATTTGGAGTGAATATCTTTACATATTTTATTGTTTCTAACTGCTTTACTTTGTCCAAATTTTCCAAAAGATTGAAATCTCATTTGTTTTCTATAAAGAACCCATTTTGGAGTTGAAACTTTTCAATCTATGAAATTTGGCTCAAAGCATAAGCATTATGTTAGATTATCAAACCACTCCAAGGGCAAAATGGTCAAAAGATTTAATTTTTTTTTTACCATGCAACCGAACAATCACCCAAAGGTCTAGCGAGGTAAGAGCTTAAAAAACAAATTAAGAGTGTGAGAAGACCAACCTTTGGTCCAAAATGTAGCAGAAGAAGACAAACGGTCACCGGTGCAATCCGGTCCAAATGTCCCAGCCCCAACACTGTCCATGCCTAAGAAGAGGAATGACCATTCACTAGTGCTAGCTGGAAGCTTCTCAAGCCAAGGAAGGACCAAACTTTGGCAAGCCCTAGCAGAGAAGTTGAAAGGTCATCAGGTTCCACCATCACATGGTCGCGCAAACTTCTGCCTTCCAAAACGCAAGGCCGGGCAGCAAATATCCATGTAAACTGATGTTGTTTTGCATTATGCAATTTCTCCAAATTGCAAATTGACCCCAACAATTTCATAAATTGCAATTGGGTCCCTGTGGTTTCTAAAAACTATTTTTAGTTCCACCAATATCTACCCTTTTCAGTTTGGTCCCTGAATATCCAATATATCCAAAATTTTAGCCATTCCTCATTTTTTCATTTTGCATGTAACCCGGTAGGCCCCTGAAATATTAGCAAAAATTCAAAATGCCCTTCAAACCATTTGAAGGCATATAAAATTAATCTATTTAATTTTATGATCAATTTCTCTAAATTAATCACGTATGGACTTTAAGCTATAAGTGGACTCTAGAAAGCCATTATAGCTTCCCAATTTTCAATGGGAGTTAACAATGGTGACAAGCTTGCTTGTGGCTGATCTTTATGTATGATACAATCCTTTCATTACCTATATCTGATCAATCAGAGGAATGGATGACAGTTAACCTCTATAACTAATCATAATTTCTCAACCTCATGAATTGTTTGACATCAAATGAATCTAAGCACTCAAATCCCATTTGAGTCTCGATCTAACCTTGCGAGGATTTATCAGTCAAACTAATTTGTTTTGTGGCCATGGATATCAACTCCAAAGAGTGGTAATGAATCCTATCTTGATTTGACAATGCCTAACTACATTTCCAAAAATACCCAACACAAGCCTTTATTGTTCCTCATAGCTAGAGTCACGTTTAACTTGGTCAAAGTATAACCTTTCATGTAAAAGATATCCCACAATCTCAAGTCATATGATCACCACTAGAGATTAATTGTTGATGCAGCTCCATACAGTATCTCCAAATGGGTCAGACATGATCACAATTGCCAGTTATGTTTCTCCAAACTAACTGGGTCAAGTCCATGTGTGTATTAAGATATAACTCACTTACATCTCAGCTTGTGAGGTCAGCTACTCATTACATGAGAAACACCCCAAGTCTAGTCTCAACAGATCTGAGGGTGTCCAGTTATTAGATCTCGACTAGTGTCATTTTAGTGCAGAAGTTTATATCATTAACAATCACCTTCACAATCCTATAACCCTTTATAGGATTAATTGAATGAAATAACTTCTCACCATGGACTTCATCTTTAATATGCAATGTACAATAAATGCAATATAAGATGAGTAATCAACCTTTATTATCAAATCAGTACAGAATGTACAGTCATAGATACAATAGAGCTCAATCAAATTGGCCCTAGGGCACCTATCAGACTAACACATTACCCATTGGGGATTTAGCAAAAGATGAAACAATAATAAAATTACTCCACAATATAAAAAAAATGTAATCAATAATCAAACACAATAAGTGAATAACCTATTAGCGATTTTGCAATTTAGAACAAATAGCCTCATAGGTAATTGACAAAGGAAAAATTAATGCAATATTATATCTTTCAAGATTATATAAGAATTATATATCATGTAGAGGTCTAATCACTTGTAATTGTAAGAAATAATATATTCTTGCATAATATAAAATAAGGAAAATAATTATATATGATCATCGGATAATGTCATAAGAATATGACTTTCAACTCAATAAGACCTCTTTTAGGACAAAAATTCTTGATAATCCTTATAAGGTACAAATCTCTTCCTAAGTCACGAACATTCTTCATAAGTCTCAGAATCTTCTAAAGGTCATGAACCATTTCTAAAGGTCACGAACTTTCTCCACATATTTTAAGTCTTCTCCATATATATGGCCCTAGTTCTCAATGTAAGTTAATAGATACAAAGAAAATAATGTTAATACAAGAATTTTCTATAAGTGATTAGCTTGCTACTTTTAGCTAGGCAATAATTTTGCATGCCTCACTTGTAGAACCAATAGAAGTATTTATAAGAGAGCCTAAGATCTTTAGCCTCTAATGTAGGTGCACCACTGACCACAATATTCTATGTTATATTCATGAATCTTTATCCACATCTAAGCATCAAATCTATTATTCATGGCCATTAAAATAAATTTAATTTATAACATTAATTGACGGTCGATTTCGATAATCAGTCAACAGAGGGTTTAGGAGCCCATCGAGCTATCAATGCTAGGCATCAGATAATAAGTACAGGATAAATCATTGTCAGTCTTTGGAGGCTAATTAGCTAGTTGGAAGTGTATTTCATACTATTGACTGGATATTAGGTGTGTTCAATTATGTTGGGAAAGAGCTCGCTGAGACCTCGAACTGTTGGAGGCTTCAAACTCACTATGAGCAATCTGCCAACTGACTTCTGTGAGCTGGCTCCAAAATAGGTTGCCCGTTTTGCCTGAATTTGGTCCATTGGGCCTTCGCTGACCCATTTCACTTAATCCAAAAAATGTCCATAGCAACATTAAAAACATTTATTTATAATTTCACATTAAGTGAATAAAATAATATATCTTAAATTTTTCTATATTAAATAAATAAAAACTCTTTCTAATATTAATATTTGAAACCATTAAAATTTTTACGTTGACAAATCAATAAAATGAATTATTCACGGACACAAAAAATGATGATTGTTATTTTTGTGGTTCAGGACTAAGTCACATGCCAAGATCCAAGAAACTCTCTTCGATGAATCAAGTGGTCCACGTTATATTCTGTCTCATTTGTCCATCTATCTTCCTGACAGTAACTTTTGTCAATATACAATGAAATATATTGGAGTCCGTATCAAGGATGGAAAAATTTAATTCCTGTCAATAAATATATTAATTTAAATAATTAGAAAAAATAATTCAATATAATAGGTATTATTGACAAAATTTCCTTCCATCATTAATAGAATTATGCATAACATATCTTACCAGATAAACCATAACAATTAATCCGTCAAAATCAAATATCAATTGACCAAATAACCATCACAAATAGAATTTTGGATAATATATCTTCCAAGCTAAAGTAAAACAATTGACCTATTGAAATAAATTAAATATACCATTAGTTTTTTTTTTTTCATTATTTAGGATCGATGTTAGTTGACTTAAATTATACACCTTGTTAATTTACTTTCACCCTCCTCCACGCACAACAGTATGACTAACACCTTTAAATTCTGTCCATATGGTACGCTCAAATATTTATTAAAAAATAAAATCTCTTGAAGATTATAATATATTTCTAAATTTGTTCTGAAATAACTTTACATCTAGCTCTATAAACCCGAAGGACAAAAAGGTTTTTCATTAAACAATCCTATTATCGTTGGAAGAGGTTTTTTTGGCTTGGTCATTTTTGTAGGATTTCGTTGAAGAGTCCTACAATTAATTAATTACGTTCATAATCCTTGTGAATTATTATTTATTGTCAACTTATTTTTTCCAACCTTGAAATCAACACTAAATCTGTAGTTTTAACTTAAATAATGTTATCAATTAAATATTAATTTTATACAGTTGAAAGATATAGGGCATCAAATTAATCAGTATACCAAATGACAGAAAATTCCAACATTAGTGGGGAAATTTGGCCTAATCAAATTTTTTTGGCATTTTAGAGGTATGCCATGCTTGTTCCTTGTTTACTAGTACTGAAATCTCTATCACAGTAACAGAAGTTGATTCGATCTTTTTGATTTTGAATAATTCAAGTTTTCAGCATCGCTTTCACAAGTCTATTAATTTGTGCAAAGTACTAAAATCCATATCCTGTTGGTGTTGAATGGAATATCTAATGCCTTCGTTTTTACGCACAAGAAATCCCAATATTCCATAGACCCCACATTTGATCGCTTCAGTCAACGCTCAATGGACATTGGAAGATTTTAAGCTCTCCCATCGAAAGTTAATTGTTATCCCTAACAAATCTTGATCTTCAAAACCTATAAAATAAGAGTACCAAAATAAGAATACCAGTGATTGAAGTTGGAATTTCGGAGAATGCTTGGATAATCAAGTTAGTGACCTTGCTAGAGAAGGTAAAATGAGAATGAGTGAAATCTCCTTTTTCAAGAGAGATTATATTGGTTTATATAGAGGAGTCGTGCATAGGCTAGTGTTCTTATACTTGGGCCCATTCGACTGGTTCTCGACCCAAGTGAATAGTTATAGTCGAATGGTTTATTTTGAGTTGTGTCATTTGCCCCACTTTCCCTTCGACGGGTACAACGATTGGTTTGCCTAAAAACCCTTGGTCTTCTTTGATTAGCTATTCTCTACTCAATGCAGAAATTGATTCTAGTCATATAATGAAAACATGAGAGTTCTTGATAATTTGAGTATCGACCATCTCATGCATAGGGCTAGTAGTGCTTCAACTGTACGCTTGCAGCTAAAATCTAAATTTCGGATCTCTTGCCGCTTTAAGGTTTAGTATAGTATGAAGGAGTTATTCGGGGTTTATCTTATTGTTGAAGGGGTCGATAAAAAATTGATACTGATGGAGCCATTTTGGCTCAATTCAATGTCAAGGTGGTTCATTTTGAACTTGATAATGCAAAAGTCACTTAGGCTAGTTTTACTATTGAGGTCATTCAACCTAAACTTCATACTTGAAGGAGCTACTTTGAGTTTACGTGCTGAAAGGACTGCTTGGCCTTTCACATGCTAAGGGACTACTCGATCTTTGCATACTAAGGGGATCTATCTAGATCGAGGAATCTACTTGGATTTTGAGTATACCCGAGAATCTGTTTGGACTTAGGGATCTGCTCAAATTTTGAGTATATCGAGGGATTTCCTCATATTGAGGGATCTACTTGGATTTTGATTTTGAGCTTATAGCTCTCTTTTCACTATTTTCTTCCATTCCTTTTACCAATCAGACAAGCCATTTATTACCTCAACTCTTCTATCATTGCTTAAGTCTACCAACCATGGCCAAGATATCCAATTAGTGAATAGAGCTAGCTATGCACAACGATGGACTCATCGAGCACGCTCAAATGTTCGAGTCATTTATCACTTAAGAGGAGCATAAATCAGTATGTATTAGAACGTAAGAAATGGTACTTGTTGTTTTTTTATAGATGAGTCCCTTGTTTTTTTGGATGACTTTCCACCAATTGACTAACCTCTTAAGAACACATTTATGTACTATGTTTGATGCACCATATCCAATAATTATACTTCTCACTCGGCTTTTCAATCAATCTCATGATGTCCTCATGCACATGAAGCACCATACTCAAATGAAGAATCACTAGTTTTGGTGGCCAGTAATTAACTAGTCTATCAAACATTTTCACAAACAGATGGAGTGCTTGCAATTAAAAAGGATAGAAATTGATTATTCAATGCACATTGTTATACCTAGCAGATACACCTCATGAAAAATAAAGAACACAACATCCAAACCAGCATCAAATTTGAATTATGTAGGTCTATAATTTGCATTCTTGTGTGGCTGGAAATTATGGAATTAGCATTACCCAATGCTTTATTTTGTTTGTAATTGATGAACGCAAGAATCAAAAATCTCATAACAGGTACAGAGATACTTATCTTAACACATCCTAATGAATGGCGATGAAGTAGTTTAGGTACTCTTCAATTTTGTTGAAGGTATTCACTAATTGTGCTTATAGATAGGATCTTCTTCCCTGTCTTGTTTATCTCAAATGTTGATTCCCTCACTTGCCATTCTAGTCCATTGGTTTTGAGCATTAGTGTGTTGCTATTGAAGAGATCATCTTCTAAGTAACCCTACATGAATTTCAAATCATTATATGCTTGTGAAGAAATTTGGATCACTCTTGCCAAAAAAGAGAGAGATTCATGAAACATTAGTGGCTGGGAAAGCCATAGATGGCACTAATGACAAATCTTAATCTTCAAGACCTACAAAATAAGGACACAAGTGACCAAAGTTGAGACTCCAAAGGGCACTCCAATGTTCAAATTAATGACTTTGCAAGAGAAGGTAAAATAAGAATGAGAATGAAGTCCCTTTTTGAAGAGAGCATACTAGGAGTAGTGTATAGGCTGATGTACCTTGATTTATATAGAGGAGTAGTGTATAGGCTGATGTTCTTGGACTTGGGTTGTTCAACCGATTTTCAACCCAGTCAAATGATCATGATCGAACGATCTGGGTCAAACAATTTATTTTGGATTGCGTCAACCCCAACAATGGCTGCATGCATGTGGAGACTTCACTTCAATCTTTATACCTTAAAAAATTATTTGGTTCCCTTGTGTCTTGATTTTTGACAACTAAAAAGCTATCTCTTAAAATTTAGCTCAACTTACCATAATTTCAAAAAACTATTTCACTAAAATTTACAAAGTTGTAATACTCACTATTTTTTTTTCTACCACAGACTAGAAGTTTTTCTTTTCAACAGAATCATTCTAGTATATTACATATGCAATAAGATCCATTTAGACATATAGGTAGTAATGTCCATGCACTTTGATATTTGTGTATAGATTTTCTTGAGAAGAAAGAAGTCTAAAAGTGGTATTATTGAAATAAATATTGATATTTTCATATTGAAAGAGAATTTGGATTTGAAAGATTGCAACTCCTTGTGTGTGTGTGTAAATTGAAAAGGTGATATTTTTAATGAATATTCATATTCTTTCATATTCTCATCAAGAGCAGGGATAGCATCTTCTAAGATTATTGAAATCCTAGCATTTTTGTGTCAAACTAGTTCAATATTTACACCATTATCTAGTGTCATTAATTTTGTAACAGGTACTTCTACTTGACAACCACCTTTGAAAAAGAAAGTGGACCTTTTGAAAAACAAAAGATAAGCTAGCGTTTCTATGGCCCAGGAAAACCGTGTGGAACGGGGCTACATATCTCAATCATAAACAAGGCAAGAATACAAGCTACAAGAATTAATAAGAAGGGAAAAAGATAAAGCAGAAAAAAATTGTGGGTTGGTGCTTCTCCCTAGCTAGCATATATTACATATACTCAGTCATCGCTGCTTTGAAAATCAGTGTGAACCTTTCAAACCATATCTACTTTAATTTAGTCATCTATTTTTTCTTTTCATGTTTGCTTGTCTCTTAGATGCAAATTCAAACATGAAGAGCGCACCACAATGGATTCTGCTTCTGAAAGTATGTCTTTCATTGGTCTTTGCTCTCAGCTATTCAAAACTACCGATAGCTGCAGAAAACAAAGAACATCCTACTAGGAAGCTTGCCAGTGATACTTCCGGTAATCATCTATTTTTTGCTTGAAGCATTTTATATGGTAACTACTACCTAGGTTACTTACGTTCACGCATTTAAATTTTTATATATATGCTTTTGACGTCTTGCTTTTGTTTTCAAGGAGACAAATGACAATGCTTTTACATGATTTATGCTAGGGTAAAATTTAAAATAAAAAGGTATTTTACTTTTTAAAAAAAAAACCAAAAAAGATATTATCAATGTAATTTCATCCGTTCTTAAAGCACCTTTATGTAATTTACTAGTTGATATCATAGTTACAAATTAATATTGCAATGCCTTACAGCAATTATAATTATGAACAAATACAAAATATATAATTATTGCATAACAAAATTACATTGATGAGTCCTAAATTAAATTATAAGATAAAAATTGATATATATATATATATATATACCTAAAACGCACAGATTTAATAATTTTATTTAATAACAATTTATAATATAAATTTAGATTATAAAATAAAATATATTTAAATATTGATAAATTATAATTATATTTGTACCTATTATATAACTATATAATTAGTATAATTATATTCATTTTAATTGCGAAGGAATATTATATTTCTTTTAATTTAATAAAGTTATTATATTAATATTTTAAATTAGCTAAATTTATTGTTTAAATTTTTTTATCTTTCCAAAAATATTTTATTAATATATTAATATTCAAGTAAATTTATTTATAAATTATCTTGTTTAAAAAATTTAAATTAACTACTTTATGTCAGAAAATTTAATTATTTAATTAATAAGAGTTCATGCATTATTATAACTAATATATTATCTTAAAAATATGCATTTTAGAGATATATTTTATGAAATTTTAAAAATATTTTAAATTAAAATTACGATAATTACTCAAAAGTGATAAAAATTTTAAAATGAAAAATTATGAAATATCAAACTTAATATTTCATATTGAAAGATAATATGAAAATTTAAAGAATAAATTTTTTTAGATAAGTATTATCTATCAAATCATAATTAAATATTACTAATAAGATATTGATAACTATGTTATTTCTATATAAGTATAATTATTTATTATATATAAATTATTTAATACATACAAAAATAATTTAATATTAAATTAGGTGTAAATAATTTTATTAAATAATTTTTTTTGAAATTGATAATTTCTACAAAGAATAAGAATATATAACATTTATCAAAGTAGTTTATCATATAAAAATTAGATGATCTATTATTAAAATTATTAAAATTTTGAATTATAGAACTCATTAAAATATTAAATATTTTTTAACTTTTACTTTTAATATTAATATTTAAATATAATACCATCAAATTCTAAATTAAAAATTATTTTAATAATATTAAATACTAAAATTTTATTACCTAAATCAATGAATAATTTAAGTATTAAAGATTTGAAATTAAAATATTATTTGATAATTCAGAAAATTAAAAAAATTATTAATTTGATAACAATAAAATTACAAATTTAAATTAGAAACTAGTTATAGATAATTTAAATAATTAATTAATGTTAAAATTGATAAATATATATATTTTATTTATGATTTAAATTAGAAAAAAGAATAAAATAAAAAATAAATATTTTTCTCATTTATTCTTTCATAATAAGTGAATACACTTTACTGTCTAGTTATATTTTCACGAAAGTATGTGCTACAGCTTTTATATGAATAGGTTGTTTATATAAATAAATATATATATATATATAAAGCAAGTATTTATTTATTTGGATTTGACTCTGACATTGCAGCAGGACCTATAAGCATCGATTGCGGCGTAGACGAAGATTATATTGACAGCGACACCAGCATTTCATACCAATCAGATACAAGCTTCGTCTCAACCGGTGAAAATCATATGACGTCCTCGGATCACAGCTTTAACAAATCATACTTTCAAAAACAGTTGAACTCACTGAGAAGCTTTCCAAATGGGAAAAAGAATTGCT
>JANHAO010004093.1:0-24877 GCA_026873985.1 Saraca asoca
TTTCTGTTCATCTTTCTTTACTTCTTTTATTCCTTTATCATTGATTTGGATAGTTGAGTTGTAAGGATTCTGGTAATTAAAATAGCTTCCCTGTGGGATTGACCCGTATTCGCCGGTACTAGCTACATCTACGCCGTGCACTTGCGGTTATTTTAAAACGTACAACAAGTTTGTGCATATCAGAGACCAAAGCAGATTTTTGGCCTATCATAATGAGGCTAGGCACACCACCTTAGACTGTCAGGCGCTAAAAGATGCCATAAAAGACCTCATCAGAAGAGGCCAACTACAGGATTATTTGGTAAGACTATCGGGGCAGCACGCTCAGCAGGCTCAGTGAGTTGCCACCTAAGAGCTTGAGCCCTCCATTCGAACTATATTCTAATCCTTTAACATTTATCTGTCATCAACGGTGCCTAGTCGTACCAACTATTGTATGCTGAATTAATGAAAGTCGCCAATTGGCCAAGCATTGCCTAGACAAAGAGTTTTCACTCTTTTATTGCAACAAAACTTCGACGAATGGTTTTCACCTCACCAAGCGAATGGTTTTCACCTCGCCTTAACAAAAAACAAAACTTCGATGAATGGTTTTCACCTCGCCTCAACAAAAAATAAAACTTCAGCGAACGATTTTCACCTCATTAGGCGAATGGTTTTCACCTCGCCTCAATGAAAAACAAAACTTCGGTGAATGGTTTTCACCTCGCCTCAATGAAAAATAAAACTTTGACGAACGATTTTCACCTTGCCAGGCGAATGGTTTTCACCTCACCTTAATGAAAAATAAAACTTCAGCAAATGGTTTTCACCTCGCCTCAATGAAAAACAAAACTTCGGTGAATGGTTTTCACCTTGCCTTAACGAAAAACAAAACTTTGGCGAATGGTTTTCACCTCGCCTCAACGAAAATAAAACTTCAGCGAATGGTTTTCACCTCGCCATAACAGAACAAAATCATTACAAGCTTTCATGCAACTAACTGCCCGTAACTCTCATGTGGCAAGTTCTTATGTCTTAAATGAGATCTCTCGGGTGCCGCTTACATGTGACCCCACTCTCTCGCTCACAACAAATCGAGCAATCAGAAAAAATAAAGCACAGTCGATTGGAAGAAAGGAGCATTTTATCAATCATTAGAAGTTTACATATAGTGATGCGCGGAGCATCTGTTATAGCATTTGAAAGAAGAAAAGCTCATACAATAAAGGACCTCAGCCAAGCGAGGCAAAATCACATCAAAAGAAGAAGTAAAGAAACGAGGGCAAGAAGCTCAATGACCCGGCACTACCATTCTGACAAGAACCGAAGGTCGGTCACCAAGTTCGCTCCTACAGGAAAGACATTAACTCCCAGTTCCTCCTGCTTATTCCCTCCGGCTCGTTCCCCTGGGCTAGGCCAAGAGCAAATCAAAAAGTCATAGCTGCCTGGCCAGGGTGCTGCACCACAAGCAACAGCCGGAGGAGGTGGCCCGAAGATAGCATAAGATCCCCCAGGAGCCTGTCTGACGGATCCTGTGATGGAGCCACGTGCAATAGGCTATCCATGTCTCCCGACACTCTGCAACAGGCTATCCATGTCACGGCAAGCTCCACCAGAAGCCAAGACGCCGGAGCACAGGAGGCTCTTCAGTCTCCTTCATTGAGTTTTTTCGGGACAAAAGAGAAAATGGTCTAGGCAATAAATAAACCCGCTCAGCCCTTTGAAGAGTTCAAGAGGAATCTAACCTGATCTTCATCTAACGACCCAGGACTAGCGGCAGTGCCACGCCAACGATAAAAAATGGCAGACAGAAGAAAGCATGGCCTAAAGCAAAACAGAAAGATGTCTGACGTGACACTTCGATCAAGAAAGGACACTGGCTAAATATACGAATCAAGCCTCATAAACATGCAACTCCTGGTCTGTAAAGCAAATCGAGAGTTGGGGGGCTTATGTTATATATAGAAATGGACACGAGGACTCATAGCCCCAGGATTCCAAAGATACTCCACAAGCCTAGGCGAAGTGGTATAGTGGGGTTGTCCCAGCTCCATCCCGTAAAACAAGCTCCAGCCTGGTGAGGCAGTGACTCAGCAATCCAGCGAGAAGGTCATGAGACTCGCTCGCCAAGCAGCCGAGCATTCTGCTCGATCCCGCTATCTTGCTACAACAGCTTCCATAGCACCCCCGGGCTAAGGATCCCCGCTCAAGATGCCTAAATGTCTTACTTGGCATGATAGCACTAAGCAGCAGACGCTGACAGGTTCAGGCCTACTACCGACCAAAGGGGGCCCACCCCGTAGCCTACACTCTGCAATGGCTAGCTTGTAGTCTTTTTCTATCTTTTCTCATTTTGTAGCTTGATGTAATACAACTGTAGCTTGTAATTAATGCATACAACTCCTCCTTCCTCTATAAATAGGTTTTCCTTGTTAGAAGAGGAGGAGGCCAACTCTGAAAATAGTAACTTTTACATTAATAAAATCTCCACTGTGGATATAGGGTCCAGTGCCACCCGGATTTAGTCGGACCATGTTAAACCCGCCGCCTCTCTATCCCTTCTTCCTCTCGACCTATCTTCTTTTGCATTCCAGAAGTAGCATTAGCTCCCTGAACTTACCTCCGTTGGCAAAAGTTTGGGTTTTCTATACGAACCAGATTTCACTGCCAATAGAAACTTTTATAAAAAACTATTTTTTTCACTATGTGAATTGATTCACGAATTGATTTATACAAGAACTCCTGTGAAATGAGCATGAATTGATTCATGAATCGATTTGCTGAAAAAGTTCCTCATGATCTTCATTGACAAATCGATTCACTAATTAATTGATAAATTGTTAACCACATTCAAGAACTAAAAAATTAAAAGTTAGTTATTTTGTTACAAGTCGATTACAACCTCTCTATAAATACTCAAGCCTCATTTCAGAAACTAACTTTTATAGAACAAACTTGTGTGAAAAAGATAGTTTATATCTAATCTACCTCTACCTCATCAAGATTTCTATAATCATAGATCAAGGAGCTAATTTGTAAAGAATTACACATTGATAATTGAGATTGACATCTCAATTCTAATTTTGTATTTCTAAACTTTTCTTCTTTATTTCTTTTAAGATTTCTAGGGTGTTAGAAATCTTGTTTAGGTCTGCAAGAGCCTATTTAATTCTTGTGTGTTTAGGTTTGCAAGAAGAGCCTGTGAAAATCTTGTAGGTTAGCAAGAAGCCTGTAAAGTCTTGTGTTATAAAATTGACAATTCAGGAGCTTGGTTAAATCCTAATGTGTTGATTAATTGAAGTGATAATCTGGTTGAAAATTATCTAATGGAGTAGAATTAAATTGCGGTTTCAATTCAAGTTGAACCACTTAAAAAATCTGTGTCTCTTGATCTCTATTCTTTACTGCATAATTATTTTTTTGGTTTCTACATTCTGCATAATTTTGTACTCTTACATTTACTGTAATTTGTTTTGTTGTTCTAATCTAAATCTTGCAAATTCCATTTACTTACTCTGATGTTAATCAATTGAATTAAAAAATTCTACTGCAACTATTGCTTTTACTCAACATTCTATTTGAATTGATCAAGATTCTGTTCAAGCTGTGAAACAACATCAAGAATCCAATTTTCTATGTTTTTAAGGAGGTGTATATAAATTCCCCTAAAGGAATAAGGTTAAGATCCATATTATATCTTTATCTGGGACCCTTATAATGGTTATAAAAGTAATATATTTTATTGTTTGATCCACACCATTAAGGTTATTAAAGGACCTTGTTTTGTTTATTAGTTGGATAGTGAGAGTGAAAGACCATGTAATACCTCTCTTAGAGAGGTACAAGTTGTTATTCCACTAGAACCATCACTGGTTGAAACAAACTAAATTGATTCAATACAACATATGATAAAACTAATCATGGAAGTTGTAGAGTTTAATGCTCATTTAGTAATAGAAAAGAACCAAGTCTTGTAAATGAAATATCTTTGAAGAAATCCCAATAACTCATAGACCAGGAACTACTAATGACTATATAGTATATCTATAAGAGCACAAATTTGACCTCAGTGATAGAATTGATCTCACCAGTTTTCAAAAGGCCATTTTAAGCACTAATTTTTAGAATGGAAAGAGGCTATAAATATTATATTGCTTTGATGATCTATAATGATGTGTGAGATTATATAAAGTTACCTGTTGATTGTAAGTCTATTGGATGCAAAAAGGTCATTAAGACTAAAGGATACTCAAAGGGTGGTTAGAGGTATAAGGCTATATTCATGACAAAAAAGTCACATTTAGAAAGAAGGCTTTGATTGTAAAATATTTTCTTATCTATTTTAATTAAAGACTCATTTCAAGTTATTATGGCACTAGTGGCTCATTTTGACTTAGAGCTTCATCAGATGCATGATGGCCTTCTTGAATGGTGATTAGCCAAAAACTATTTGTAATGTGATCTCCCTTAGAGATGTCCATGGAATTATCTCTAATTTAGTGATTTCAGCACCAAAATTGAAAGAAAAATAAGGATATTCATGCCACACTCTTGAAAGATAGAAGGAGAGTGACAAGTGATGAAGATTGATGCCACAAAGAGGAAACTCCTTGATAAGTTTTCAAGTTCTAGTAAGAACCCTAGGAAAATACTTTGCTCAAAGAAGAATACTCTTCCATTCTCAATTTGCTAAATTTGAATGGTGAGTGAAACATGCCTCCCCTTATAACAATTAGGCTCAATTATGGGCTAGATTAAATTCCTACACAAGCCTAACAAAAATACTAAACACGTAAGCTAAAAATAAAAAGCCTAAGCTATTACAAAGAGTCCAAACACAAAGTCATTCCTATGCAGAGTAAAAATGCTGGTTTCACTTCAGCCTCTATGTTAACCTTCAAAACTATGCAGTTTTACTAAGTTTAAAGCTTGAACACATTAGAATGAAGCTTAGGGAACTATAGGCTTTGGTTTAACTTTATTTGACCCCTTGAAGCTTTAGTTATGACCCAATTATTGTGACAAGGCCAATCTGGATGGAATTCACGATAAATTTTGAGACTCTAAATGGTAGAACTGGGCTCTGGCTTCAACAGGGAAGTTGTAGAGATTTCTCTTAGCTTTCCAACCATATAAAGATTAACCTAATCCAACATTTGTAGCTCAAGTTATAGCCCAAAACCTGAAATAGTGTCAAAAATCCAACATTAAGTAATTAATTCAATTAAGTTCCAAATCATGACCAAATCACAAAATAAGGCCAATTCACTAAATTAAACTTGATTAACATTTTAAGAGGTAAAGTATAAGAAAAAAATAAATGGGGAAATATTTTGCTCATTGAAGAGCCCTTGATGCCCCCTTGAATGATCCATTGAGTTTCCATCATTCTCTTCTCTTTGAAAGGATTTGACCTCAAATCTTTAAGATTCGTTGCAAAAGGAGAAAAATTAGAAACATGAAAGGAAGCATTAACATTAAATGACTTATGCTTTCTCTAAAATATCCTTTTGTCATAAGTTCTTCAACTTGTCTATATGCTGGCCAATTTGGTTAGGGTACTCTAAGAATGAAGTTAATTATCCCTCTTGATGGTGGCAAACCATGAGGCACTTCTTTAGAAAACACTTCTTGAAATTCCTTCAAAATAGACTCAATGGCACTAGGTAAAATATTAGTAGTAAGGTTATCATTTAAAATAACACCCTTACACATCAAAACTAGCATAAGCCAATCCATATACATGGCTTGCTTAATGTCACTAGACTTGGCAAAAACAAACAATCTCTTCTTCTCTTGTTTTTCCTCTTCTCTCAACTCTCTTTCATCACTTTTTCTCTCTTTTTCTTCACTTTTACTCTCTTTTTCTTCATTTTTATTTTTTTGTTTTTCACTCATTTTCTTCTCTCTTTTTATTTGGTCTTCCAAAATTTGCTTAGGAGTGAGAGGTACAAGATTAATGGTTTTGTTGTCTTTCTTGAAGCTATATCGGTTTAGGTAGCCATCATCCATGATATGTCTATCAAATTACCATGGCCTACCAAGCAATAAATAGGCAGCTTGCATAGGAACAACACCACATAAAATTTCATCTTTATACCTCCCTATAGAGAATGAAACTAGCACTTGTTTTAAGACCTTTACCTCCCCACTTTCGTTCAACCATTGAAGCTTGCAAGGAGTGGGATGATTTAAGGTAGACAAGGCTAACTTTTTAACCAAGATTATACCAGCAACATTTGCAAAACTTCCCCATCAATAATCACATTGCAAACCTTTCCTATGACATGGAATCTAGTGTGCAAGATGTTCTCTCTTTGCTCTTCATTACCCTCCTTGGTTTGGATACTCAAGGCTTTTCTCACCACTAGGATTTCTCCTTCAACTGACACATCACAAATATCAATGCTCTCTTTACTACTTGACTTAGAGCTTTCCTCCTATTTTTCTTATTCACTAGCCTATTCCAATTCCCTATTGGCTTTCAATGTTAGGGCATTTATAAGTATAATGGTCGTGTCCTAAACATTTGAAGCATTTGATATTTCTTTGCTTTTGTGGTACCTCCATCTTGCTTTTGCCTTTAACATCATTTGGCTTTAAGGAAGTTTCAGCTATGGTCCTCTTAGTAGCTTGGAAGTCTCTTGAATCATGCCTTTTATCCTAACTAGTCGTCTAAGAAGAACTTGATTAATGTACAACCTTGAAAGAAGTCTTTCTCTTGAGTTGCCTCTCCACCTTCATTGCCATGTATACATTATCTTCAAGTTCCACATAATGTTATAGCTCAACTACATTGGTAATGTCACAGTTCAACCCATGAAGAAACCATGCCATAATGGCCTTTCTATCCTCTACCATGTTTGCTCTTATCATTGCCACCTCCATCTCTTTGTGATAATCTTCAACACTTTTGGAACCTTGAGTAAGGCCTTGAAGCTTTTGATGCAACTCTCTATAATAGTGTGAAAGGATATATCTCTTTATCATGATAGTCTTTAAGTCTACCCAAGTTTCCACAGGTCTTTCCAAATTCCTTTTTCTACTTTGCACAAGTTAATCCCACCAAATGATAGTACAATCAATGAATTCCAAAATAGCCAATCTTACTTTCTTTTCTTTCGAATAGTTGTGACAATCAAAGACTAGCTCAACTTTCTTCTCCGATTCAAGATAGGCTTCTGGATCACTTTTGCCTTGAAAAGATGGTATGGTCATCTTGATATTATGAAATTTTGAATCCATCCTTTCTCTTCTAGGTCTCTCATGTCTTCTACCTAAAGTGCCTCTATCTTTTCTTCTTTCACTCCATTCGATTTCATAGGGAAAAGTGGACAACTCCTCTTCTTCTTTTTCAACTCTTCAATCCCCTTCATTTGTGATTCTTTTGCCAAGCCCATCAAGTTTCACATTTACTCTTTCAAATTGTTGTTGCATGGCTCTAAGAGTAAACATGACTTCATTGAAATAAGATCCTCCACCTTCCATCTTTGAGTAAGAAATAAATTTTGCAAAATAAATGTTAGAAGAATATAGGCCTCACCAAATCACACCCTCAGAAGTATTTTTTATCATCCACTCATGTTTTGTTCACACAATTAGGCTTTTACCCTCTCTTATGCTCACACACTCTTGCCTTTTACCATTCTGGTCCTCTCTTTTGAGTCCTATAAGAACTAAGTAACAAGATCTTAGAGTTTTTATGTAGCAATCAAAATCACATAACACTCAAATCAACTAAATGTAGCATAAACCAACAAGAATAAAGAAGCAATGAATGAGCAAGAAGTATAAAAGGAATTAGACAATACAAGAGTGAAAGGTTCGGCTAAAACAAAATATTTTTCAGGGGTACAGCAAAAACTTTTTCAGGGTATTCCAAGAGAAACAAGGGAAAATATCAAGTAGTTACACCACACTTTGAGTTCTAAGCTAGTATTTTGATCATGCAATCCAACAAAAACATATTCAAGTTAATTACAAAGGAAATTGACTTAAAACAACTCACTAAATTGACAAGGACTAAGTTCAAAAGTTGCAAAAAATTTCTCTTTGTTGGACAACACTCGTTTTTCTTTTTGGAGCTTTTTCCTTTGCTTTTTTCTTTGATTCTTTCTTGTTTTTTATTTTTTTTTCCTTTTTCACACTTTTCTTTTCTTTGACTTTGCCTTTTCACTATTGTTTCTTCGCCTCTTTATTTTGTTTTCCTCAATAATTTTTCTTGTTCTCCAGAATTTTGTTTTTACAACACTTAACACAAATTTGAGCAGCTCAAAGACAAATAAATTCAATCACAATTGGCACAAATCAATTTCCAATTATGTGTACCCAAAATGAATATATCTAAGTCGCAAAACACAATCAAAACCAAGATAGGATAGCATCAAAAATTCTGGAAAATTTAGGCCAAAGTTTTGGCCAAAAAGGGCAAAAACATGGGATGACGACAATAATTGATGCATTTGTGGAAAGAAACGGTTCCAAATCACACCAAATGATGTGTAATTCAGTCCCACACTGGTTGACACACAAAAAGAAAGCAAAAGGACACTAAAACAAATTAGCAAACACTTAAAATGCAATAAAGAACAAGACGAAAATTCTGTAGAAATTTTAGCAGAACCTTCACTGGAACGCAAGGAAATGAAATAGAAATGAAGTAAATTAAGCAGAAAAAATTTAACTCTAACAAAGCTAACATTAGACAACAATTTTTTACACAAATTTGATGCAGAAAAATGGGAAAACTGAATTAAATAGCAAAAACAAATTAAAGCACAATAGTAGAAAAATTAGCAATCACTTACAATTCATTTAGACAATAATTGATCAAGTAATTCAGCTAAAAAATTTACACAAAAATTTAGAGGTATACAGCATCAAAATAGAAGGGAAATTAAAGTAAAAACATGGGAAAAATGAGAAGATATCACCTAAATTGAAAGAGCTAAAGCTCTAATACTAAGCTAATGTGATCTTCCTCAGAGATGCCCATGGATATATATCCAATTCAACAATTTCAACACCATAATTGAAAGAAAAAGAAGAATATTCACACCACACTCTAGAAAGATAGAAAAAGAGTGACAAGTGATGAAGATTGATGCCACAAAGAGGAAACTCTTTGATAAGCCTTCAAGTTATAGTAAGAACCCTAGGAGAGCACTTTGTTGAAAGAAAAACACTCTTCCATTCTCAAATTGCCAAATCTAAATGGTGAGGAAAACATGCCTCCCTTCATAGCAATTAGGCTCAATTATGGGCTAGATTCAATTCCTACACAAACCCAACAAAAATAGTAAACAAGTTAGTCAAAAATATAAAGCCAAAGCCATTATAAAAAGTCTAAACACAAAGCCATTCTTATTCAGAGTAAAAATGCTAGTTTCACTTCAGCCTCTATGTTGACCTTCAAAACTATGTAGTTTCACTAAGTTTAAAGCTTGAAAACATTAGGATGAACCTTAGGGACCTTTAGACTTTTGTTTGACCTTAAGGAGAATGTTGCAAACTATATGTCTATTTTAAGTTGGGTATGGGCATATTTGTGATTCTAGTATTATGTTGATGATATTCTCCTTAGGAACAATGTTATGAGCCATATGATTAAGATAAAGCATATACTACCTCTATATTTTATATATGAAAAATATTAATGATGTCTCTTTCTTGCGGTGCAAATGAATATGTCATGACAGATCCTAGAGTCTTCTTGGTTTGTCTCAAAGATTATATGTTGAAAAAGTGCTCAAAAAGTTCAATATATTTTATGTGCTCTCCAAGTATCGCACCCTTCCAGAGGGGTGAGATTATTTCTAAAGCCCATTATCCTTAAAATAATGTAAAACTTAAAATAGGCCTCATATGCTTCTGTTGTTAGTAGCCTATTATATGCTCAAGTATGTGTACATATTGATATCACTATTGATTTAGTGTACTTGTGAGATACTTGAGTAATCTTGGTAAGAAATATTAGACTACTATGAAAAGAATTATAGAGCACCTATGAGGTATAGGGAATCTTTGTGCTGACCTATTTCAGATATAGTGATCTGATTGTTACAGGCCACTTTGACTCTAATTTTGTAAATTATCTAAATAACAGGATGTGGATGCTTAGAAACAGCTTTATGATGATAGGAGGAGCTGTATCATAGAAAATATCAAGCAGTCAATTACAGCAACTTCTACTATGGAGGCAAAATGTGTCACATGTTGTGAAGCCACTTGTGAAGCTAATTGGTTAAGGAATATAATATATGGATTTAAAGTTATAGAAAGCATATCTGGGAGCTTAACCATATGTTGCGATATTGCTGCTATAGTAAACTTTGCTCAAAATAATAGTGAAAGTATTGCCCTGTACAAGTATTTTGATATTAAGTATCAATTTATTAAAGAGAGAAGATATGCAAGTATTATACATGTTGCCATGGATCGTATGCTTACGAAACAAGTAACTATAATGAGTTTGACTAAGCCTTTTAATGTTCAGGGTTAGTGAGAGTTTCATATTTTTAATTGAAATATTGTTATCCCGAGATTAGTGAAATGTTAATGATATTACTATATGCTTTATATATATGCATATATGATGTTGTTAATTATGCACATTTGTTCTCTGGCATATTGATGGAGACATTAAGACCCTGTCTCATTATTATGTTGATATTCTCATTTTGAGCATCATGGGCAAATGCATAGACCATTTCATAAAGATGTACATATGATCACATTTTGATGTGTATGCCTGGTTTTTCACACATTCCATATTATGTTTCAATCATTAGAATATATGTATTCTAGATATGTATGACATTAATATCCCTATTGGATGTGAGGATCTGCATTATTGAGTACTTATATTTTACCTATGGTTGTAATAGTGTCATTGTTGTTGTTGTTGTTGTTGTTGAAATTAATCGTTGTGGCCACATATTATAATTTAAGTTTTCATTTATTAAACTATGTTGTCCAAGTGGAAGATTATTAGAATTTTCTTAAGTGGAGTACCATAGTTTAATTAAATCATTTGTTATTGGATTAAATGAATGTCACAATAGCTAAATTACTACAGGTTAATTAATTACGTGATATAATTATTGGACTTGTAATGACATATAGGTTGTTGATGAACTTTAGTGGTGAGAGCCTTATTTGTGTGCAAATAATGATTGGTCAGTTCGCCTAGTAGGGTTACAATAAGGTAGGTCCCTACTTATATCCTAGTAGAGTTATAGTTGCCCTCATTGAGATATCAGATATAGTTTTCTCTTCCTTTTCTCTGATAGGGTTATAAGGAGTGAGCCTGCTAAAGAAACTTTTGCTATAATAGATTCTCGAGTAGCACCAAGTGTGATTTTATTATTATTAATTAAATTTATATGTACAGACCTAATGCTTTGTAACGTGATTCAATAGATCTATTGATTTGGCTATTGCAATTTATCCTATTATTTCAACACATTTATCAATGGCTAACTATATAAAACATGTTCATACCTCATTAAGATTCCTTGAAGATAGAATGGATGGCATTATTAACTACTAAAGGCCAATGGCAATTTGCTATAGAACATATAACAGAAACTATACATTTTTTATCTATATTTTCCTAGCAACTGTCGAAGTAATTAAAAAGGAATACTAAATTGCAACCTTGATTAACAATATTATATAGCCAAAAGAAACAAAAGAGACCTCTTCTTCTTAAGCTCCTTAATTTCTTCTTCAATGCAACCTTGAGCACAGCCTAAGAAAGCTAACATGTCCATCTCAAATCTCATATGCAAAGCCACAAATGGTCCTTTTTCTAGAAGTATATGAATCAATTTTTGTCCAAGGTCTCAATTTGGGGAGTGAATTTAAGTGTCTTGAAATTAACATGGCACCTAAGTTTTTAAAAATCAAGTGGGAGACCATTGTTTGCTAGTCATACATCTATCTTGTTGAAATGTAACACCTTGTGCTGGCTAAGAAATGGCAGAATTTGCTCTATGAAATCAAAAACATTGGGTCAATCTCAGTAAAAGTAATTGGAGGGTCAAACTCCATGACTTATACATAATATGTGCTTCAGGCTTAAATGAATGAATGTAATAAACAAACCTATTGCAAGTAATATTGTGCATTTGACCAACTAATAGGAGGCATGTCTAAGATTTTATATCCATATTTCCTACTAAACTTTTGGACACTCTTTTAACTATTTGAACTTCATCTCTTAAAGAATCAATGAAATGTCCCACATCAAAAATGTTATCAAATTTACTGCAAAAACAAAATTGAAAATATTAAATGTCAACAAAGCCAAATTAGAAGGTAGTCAACATTTTTCACAATGACAGATATACCTAGGGCCTACCCAAAAGGATGTCTTATCAAGCTCAGGAACAACCAATGTGAGATTCAAAAATCATGCAACAATCACCATGTCACGAATCTAAAATGTCAAATCTTCTAAAGGAGTAAATGAAATGATCATGAAACAAAAAAAGTAATGGCAGTAAGGAAATATAAATAGCAGCATGCATTTGATTCAGGCCACCATTATAGGACACTTTTAGAAAATTGTTACTTGTATAAGTTCCTGCAAGGTTTAAGGTTATATGACTTTAACATTTACAAAAATTGAGCAAGAAAAGAAAAGCAAAAATACAACTTAAAAAGTCTATCTATGTATCTGGTTATGGTCAATTCTAAGCAACAAAATGAAAAGATCGACCACTAGAAATTTAGCCAAGCTTATCTCAGGAAACAATGAGTAGACAAAATTTAAATACAACACCTACTCATTAATAAAATATTAATATCCAATAAAAAACTAAGAATAAATTATAAGCAACATGCACATAAAGATGCTGCTACTATGCCATAGATAGGGAATACATCACAACTAACTGGAAACTTTATGCACTATTAAGCAACAATGACCTCTTCTATTTCAACTTAAACTAGTATCATAAAATCATTATAGTCATATAAATTTACATGGTAAAACAATAATGCCATTAAAACATTTGCTCATGTTGGCCATAGCTAAGAGACACAAGGAGTGAAGGGAAGAAAAGTTGGAGCCTCTTGAAGAATAATTCCATGTTTTTGAGTGGTTTTGTGAAATATTTGACTTGTGATCTGACATGATCTCCCAGGTAGAAAGAGAATGATAAGTGATGGATTTGACACCACAAAGAGGAAAACTCTTTGAGAAGTCACAAGTTCATGAAGAATCCAAGAGAGAAAGCTCTCAAGAAAATGAACACTCTTTAATTTCATAAAATGAGTAATTTGAATTCTAAGGGAAAAAAGCTTTCCCTTTTGGCTACTACTCAATAAAATATGAGCTGCATTGATAGCTAAACAAGCTATAATGCCTATTTGAAAAAAAAATTGGAAAATGTTGGTAGAGGGATTGAAGTGAAAGACTTAAATTGTTCATTAGGGCCATAATGTAGTTTTTCCCTTTTGTAGGAAGACCTTGTTGAATTATTGTTGGTCAATGGGGCAGAATGCACATTTATGAATTAATATCTCAGCTGGCCCTTCCCTTGCATCACGTTGCTCTAACCCGAGAATCTTCCTCTACTTCACGGCACCAAACATCCATCTCCAGCCAACCTTTGCCTCCTTCCTCCTTCTTCTAACAACACGTAGCTTTCCTCCTCCTTTGGTCACCTCTTCAGTGCCTTCTTTTCCTTCTAGCATGTGTTTAGCCATGTTTTTCCTGAAGCCTCCTCTGCTCGGTTTCTCCGCTATAGCCGCCGGTGACTTCATCTTCTTCAGCCAATCAACGTCCAACCATGTCCAATTGATAAGTATCCTTCCTCTCTGGCAGGTCTTCCCTTTTGGTAGCTCCTAGTGGCTCATCTCCCTCTGCTTCAGTTGGTTTAGCTAGTAGCTTCAATAGGCTCACCAGCGTCATCCCAACTCTTGTCGAGTTGGTCACCAGCACTTTGGACTCTGGTGAGTATTCCTAAAGCATCAGATTTATTTTATAGTAGCCCTATAACTAGTTTCCAAGAAAATTGTTATGAAACCCTTCCTGTCCTAGCTGAAAGAAATTTGAAATTTTCTTATTGTTTTATGTTGTCTTGCTTCAGTGAAACTTCTATTGAAGGATTAACCACACCAACACCAATTAATTTGGAGTTTCAGTAAAAAAAACCCAAGTAGGTGATTTTGACTATTTGATCTGAAAGTTCAATTGTTGTTAAAGTTTAATATTAATGTTGAATGGTGTGCTTAGCTAGAGAATCTTCAATCTAAGCTTAAATGCTAATTTTAATATTAGTTATATCCAACTAGGTTGAATAAGTCAATTTCTCCAAGTGAGCTGATTTAGCATCTCAAGGAGCAATTAGACCATTCTAAGGAGTGTCTAAGGTGAGTAAATGATCCTGCTCTTAATAAATCCCATTTTTCTAAATAATTTTATTATATGGAATATTTTGGGTTTTGCTACATGATTTGATTTTGATGTTAGTTTTGTTTGAAAATTTTATTGTATGTGGTATATATACATAGAAATTTATTTGACGTGATGAACTTATGTTTTTATTCTTGGTAGCATAATATTTCAAATGATTTAATGAATTAAGGTCCTGGATCCATTGAAAATCCATTGGTAACCTGAGTGCACTTATGATTGGTCTAGATGATGGAGAAATTAGAATGGACCTATCGAATATATGAATATTTGGCAAGCATATTAAATTGGAGAAATAAGGGTAGACCTATCGAATATATAAATATTCAACATGCGTATTGGATTAATTTTAGGGATGTTTATGATGTTATGGTTACCACTAGGAATTTTCCTTGGATTCTAATTGAGTGTATGATTACTTGAATATCATTATTTTAATTATATGATTTCCTTGATGAATGAGGGCTTTCAAAACTATTTTGAAGTTATGGCTATCAAATGAATAAGTTATCTTCATGACTATATATATTGTTTTTTTATGGGATTATCTACTCACTGAGTTTCTATGAAACTCATTCCTCTCTTCTTAATGTTTTTCAGAGTCCCAGGATACACCTATCGTTTCTCTATCTCATACTGATATGGGATCTGCTCCTTGGAGTGGATCATTCCTACGGAGTATAAAGGTATATAAATGGTGGAAATCAATGGCAGTTGGTAGGATTGTATGCTTGCATGTATATTGATTGTGAAGTACCTAGCAGGATATAAATTGTTCTATTCTGGGCCATTGTTATTTTGTATCATTGTACAAGTTGTGATGGGCATGTAGCCTTTTGTTGTGTGTAGGCCTTATGCCTGGATATCCAAAAAAATAGAGGGAACTCTACTAAATTTTCGATAGAAATAGACATATGCATATTTAGTTATGTATTGGTGTAATTATGTGTTTTAGTATGTTATTTTGCATAGTCAGGCTGGTAAGGGATTTTTTAACGGTGACCTTCTATGCCAATCATGTTCTATGGATGGGGCATGACACAAGCCCAACAAAATTACTAACAAAAAATAACCAACAAACAAGACTACAATGTCACAAAAAGGTCCAAAAATAAACATTACAAAAAAAACCTAATTTAAACCCCCAAAGTGGTGGTATAAATCACCATAACCCAGCCTATCTTCCAAGCCAATTCGATCAGCCTCCTTTCAAGTAATCCATGCCAACTTGCTACTATGTTGGACACTCCAAATGGCCTAAGTGGGTGACATGACTTCAATGTAAACAACTCTTAAATTAAGGCCATGCTCTTCATGTGCACTTCATATGGTGAGACATAACCCTTGAATGGTCTTCGTCATTCTTCCAGCCTTAGCTATTGTGATGGGTCTATCCAAAAGTTGCAAAGACTCTTGGTGATCTCTAGTATGGTCCCTCAAGCTTCCATCACTCTCCCTGTCTTCAAAAAGATTTGACCTCAAATCTTCAATACCTACATCAAAAGGAAAAAGATCAAAAACATTAAAGGTAGCATTAATATTGTAACTGAGGGTCCCAAAATACAAATCTTGCCCTTTTTGCATTTGTAAATTGTATACTTTTTAAGCTTAAGAGATTAAATTCTTATTGCATAAGGTTTTTCAAAAAAGTTTCTATTAGAAGATAAAGAATAATATTGAAGTGACTAATATTGTATGAATTCAATTATCAATTATTCAAATTGAACAATTCAATTTATTAATTAACAAAATTTCAATAATTAGAATTCACAATATCAGAATGCTAGATATGCAGCAGAATGTTAACAATGTAGAAATGAAAAGGGCAGAAAAGATAAACAAGAAACACCAAGGTTTTAAAGTGGTTCAACTTCACCTGAAATCGTAGATGATGTCTACATCCACTGGATCAATCCTCAACCAAATGATCTCTTTAATTACAATTCACAAGATTTAAACTAGGCTTCTAAAAATTAGTTTACAATAAGATTTCATTGGGCTCTTACCTAGTCTAGATATACTAACAATACACATTCAGTTTAATTGTAATCAACCTTACAACTAATAGAAGATGCAAGGGAAGATTAACCTCTTCCTTGTATCTCCAATTCCAAATCAACCTTAGAAACCAAAAAAGTAAACAAGATTTTGGTAACAAAAAACAATAGCAGACTTGAGATGAATATCTTAAGAAACTAATAGTGTAACCTTCATAGGATTTGACCTAAGTAGTTAATCCAATGTATTTTTGAGAGGCTGAGTTAGATCAGATGAAGCACAAAAACTCTTTCTATTTTTTGTACTCAAAGTGATAAAGAATGATATGAGTTCTGTGATAAAAATGAAAGTGAAAAGGTATTTATAGATGTTGTAATCAATATTTGAAAATAACTAATTTTTAAGTCTTGAATCACTTCATGAATCGATTCATATCAATTATAATTAACTTATAACTGACTAATTAATTTGTGAATTGATTTAGCTTGTGAAAATCATGAAAAAATTCATGACTGAATTGATGCAAGAATCAATTAACCCTCTGTGTAAAAAGCTTTGTGAATCAATTATTTAATCGATTCAAAATATTTTCCAATGTTTCAGTAAAAAAACATTTTCAAAAAACTTTTCTTCGTGAATTGATTTAGGAATCGATTCAAGTATATTCCATAAGATTCCTTTTGTGAATCGATTCATAAAGTGAAAAATAATTTTTTATAAAAATTTAACTTATGAGAATGCATTTCAAATATAGTTAGAAAACATTTGATTTAAATTCATTTCATTTAATTTATTTTTACTGTAGATTAGCTATTTTAGAAAACTACTTGGATCAAAAAGTTGATTAGATTACACTTACAAACTAAGACTAGGTTGGGCCTCTTGATATTTTAAATGTCACTTGATCAACATTAAGTCTTCAAAATAAACAAACACTCAAAGTATATGGTTAGATCGTGATATCAAATAAAATTATTTTTTAACATCAAAACTGAAGAAGAAATGATAACTAGGCTAATCAATCTCCCATAGCTAGGCTAACAATCTCACCCTTTTTGATGGTGACAAACAATTTTAGATAAGTATCAAAATATGCATATAATTAAAATTTTAATGAGGATTTACTTTCCCTCTTATCTAAATTTTATCCTTCTTCCCCTTTTTATTTAAAATCTTTACTTCTCCAATTATTTAAACTTTATCTAAAATATATCCTTCTCCCCCTTTTGGCACATCAAAAAGGAATAGTGCCTCAATAAAGCAACAAAGTTGAAAATCACATCATACAATAAGGATAAAGTGATTAAAAGATAGTTACAGTTTAATTATGATATTAATCTCCCCTTGAAATAATAATTCTACTTAATTTTAGACTGAATGCATGAATCATTTTATTTTTACAAATGTCAGTTGTTGAATCGATTCGGGGAGTTTGTATTACAGGTTCAAAAATTTTGGAACAATAACCAAAAGTTGGAAAATCTTGATGAATCGATTTGAACAAGGTTGAATCGATTGATGAATCGATTGGGATATGACTTAATCGATTTTGAAATCGATTTGTTCGATGCAATAAAATCTTGAAATTATTTGATTTCTTTCCAAAGGATTTAAATATTGTCTAAATCAATCTATGAATCAATTCATAGTGCAAAAATTTGGAGTTGTGAAAAATTTGAATCGATTCAGGATTCGATTCAAAAAGTCCTAAAATCAGTTTTCATATAGTTTTGTTCCAAAATTCTTAACATATGGTACATTAATCAACATCAAACATCTTAATACCATTTTCACCTCAAATTTCATAATGTGTACCTACAAAATAAACTTAGAAAACTTCAATGCCTAAGTTAGAATTTGCAAGATACAAATAAAAAAAAACAAAATCAAATACAAAACTTAACAACAAAAAATATAGCAGGTTGGTCATTTGAGATCATTTTCCAAGGGGTATAACATCCCTAATTCTCTTCAAATGAACACAAACTATTTTTTATACAAAGGTTTAGTGAAAATATCTACTAATTGAAATTTAGTTTGTACAAACTCAATAGAGATGTCACCTGTTTGAACATAATCCTTAATAAAGTGATGTCTGATTTGAATATGTTTTGTTTTTGAATGCATGACAAGATTCTTAGTTACATTGATAGCACTAGTGTTGTCACACAATATAGGAATTTTGTCAAAATTCAAGCCATAGTTTGATAGTTGTTGCTTCATCCAAAGGATTTGAGCACAACAACTCCCAACTGCTATGTATTCTACTTTAGTTGTTAATAGTGCAACACTATTTTGCTTTTTGCAAGACCAAGAGATTAGAGAGTGACCAATGAATTGGCATGCTCCACTAGTGCTCTTTCTATCAATCCTACTACCTGCATAGTCTACATCTGAATAACCTATAAAACTACAAAAATTTGATCTTGGATACCATAAGCCTAGATGTTTTGTCCCTAAAAGATATCAAAAAAAAAATTTCAGAGTTGAAAAATGTGATTCCTTTGGTTGTGTTTGATATCTAGCATAGAGACAGACACTAAGCATGATATTAGGTCTACTTACAGTCAAATAGAGTAGGCTTTCTATCCTACCTCTAAATAAAGAAGGGTCAAAAGGTTTACCTTTTACATCAGAATCTAGCTTAAGAGCTAGACTCATAAGAGTTCCAATAGGTTTACAACTATCAAACTTGAATCTCTTTAGTAATTCCACTGTGTACTTTGTTTGACTTAGGCATGTTCCATTTGAACTTTGTTTAATTTGTAGTCCAAGGAAAAAAGTTAACTCTCCCATCATGGACATCTCAAATTCATTCTGTGTTAACTTTGAAAATTCCCCACATAAGGAATCATTAGTAGGACCAAAGATTATATCATCAACATACACTTGAACAAATAAGATGCTTTTTCCTTTATCTTTTATGAAAAGTGTTGTATTAACTTTTCCTCTTCTAAAGCCTTTTTGAATCAAAACTTACTTAATCTTTCATACCAAGCTCCAAGAGCTTGTTTTAAACCATATGAGGATTTTCAAGCTTACAAACATAATTTGGATGGAGGTGATCCTCAAAACTAGGAGGTTGTTGAACATACACCTCTTCCAGTATGTAACCATTTAGAAAAGCACTTTTCATATCCATTTGATAAAGTTTAAAATTTCTTGAATAACAGTATGCCAATAACATCCTTTTAGCTTCTAATCTAGCTACTAGAGCAAAGGTTTCATCATAATCGATGCCTTCTTCTTGATTATAACCTTTTGCAACCAAATGGGCTTTATTTCTAATTATCACTCCATTTTCATCTAGTTTGTTCCAAAAAACCCAATGTGTTCCTATAATAGAATAATCATCTAGTTTTGGTACAAGAGTCCAAACTTAATTTCTTTTAAACTGATTCAACTCTTCATGCATTGCCAAAATCCAATTTTCATCTATTAAGGCTTCATTAATATTTTTAGGTTCAAACTGAGACACAAATGCTGAGTCATTACAAAAGTTCTTTAAATTGCTATGTGTTATCCATTGTGATGTTTCTCCAGTGATTTGATCCCTTGGATGGCTTTGCATGAACTTCCATTGTTTTGGTGTGCAAGGTTCTAAAGTGTACAATCCAGCAATGTCATCCTCTTTCTGTTCTACATTTGTTTTCTCTTATTTATCTCCTTACTGATTTATGTTTGAGTCAGAGAATAGTGGATTTTCTTGCTCATTCTCTTCCTCTATGGATCCATCAACACTTAAGGGAGATTTATCAAAAACAACATGTACAAATTCTTCAATCTTCAAAGTCCTTTTGTTAAAGATACAAAAGGCTTTGCTAGATGAAGAATATCTAATAAAAATTCCTTCTCAGATTTAGCATCAAATTTATCTAAGTTATCTTTGCCATTACTGTGAACAAAGCACTTACAACCAAATATATGAAGATGTGATATGTTAGGCTTCCTTCCATAATAAAGTTCATAGAGGGTTTTGTTCAAAATAGGTGTAATTAGAACTCTATTCAATACATAGCATATAGTATTTACTATATCATTCCAAAAGGTTTTTGGAAGGGGACTTTCTGTTAATATGGTTCTAGCCATCTTTTCCAAGCATTTATTTTTCCCCTCAATAACACCATTCTATTGAGGGGTTTTAGGTGATGAAAAGCTATGGTTTGTATCATTTGCCTCACAGAAACTAGTAAAGTCATTGTTTTCAAACTCTCCTCCACGATCACTTCTGATATTTAAAATGGAATACCTTTTTTAGTTTTGAATTATATTTGCAAACCTTTTAAAAGCTTCAAATGTGTCACTTTTGTGGGATTAAAATAGGGTCCATGTAAACCTTGAATAATCATCTACAATCACAAGAATATAGAGGTTTCCTCCATAACTTTTAATTCTAGATGGACCAATCAAATTCATGTGAAGTAAATCAAGAGATTTTGTAGTTGAAACAATGTTTTTAGATTTAAATGAGGATTTTACTAGCTTCGCTTTCAAGCATGCATCATACATCCTATCCTTGGTGTAATTTAACCTGGGCAGTCCTAACACTAAGTCCTTTTTAGATATTTTTCTAGGGATACACATGCTGATGTGTCCAAGTCTTTTATGCCAAACCCATGAGTCATCATTTATGCTTATCAAACAAGTGGAATCTAAGTTTGATTCTAAATCTAGGTTTATCGTGTAGATATTGTTAACCTTACTACCTACCAGTTAACCTGTTTGTCATTGTTGTTTATGACTAAGCATGTATTAGAATTAACGATTACTTGGTTTCCCTTGTCACAAAATTGGCTAATACTAAGCAGGTTATGCTTGAGGCCATCTACAAATAAAACATCATTTATAAAACAATTAGGTAGTTTACCAACCTTGCCAATTCCCTTAACTTTACCTTTACCATCATCACCAAAAGTAACTTTACCAACTATTATATGTGCAAGAGAAATGAATTTATCCTTGTTTCCTATTATATGTTATGAACAGCCACTATCTAGGAACCATAGATTACTCTTGTGTCTCCCACATACCTGTAAGTCAAGAATTACACCTGCATTTGTGGTACCCAGAAAGTCTTGGTCCAAAAGTGTTAGCTAACATAACAAAATTTCTGATAGAGGTAAGTGATTTTGGTAGCCAAACCAATTTTTCATTTGGTTTTAGCTCATATGTACCATTTCTATAAGGACAATGCTTAATATGATGTCCCTTTTGGTTACAATAAAAACATGTAATATGTCTAAATTTTCTACTAGACTTGGCAATTTTAAAGTTATTCTTTGATTTCCTCTTGGTTTGCTATCTAAATCCTAGACCTGATTTATTTTTAAGACCAGTTTTATTTTGTAACATATTATTTAGTCTCATTTTGCTATTTAAGAAACCATGTAAGACCTTGGTCAATGTATCTATCTTAGATTTATAAATTTCACATTGATCACAAACCTTATTTTCACTTAAAACTTTTTCTGCCAAATTAAACAATTCATTTTTCTCTTTCTCAACTTGTTAAATTGTTTCAAGCAAAGCTTTTTTTTCTACTCTAGCTTGTTTTAAATTTTTCTTAGCCTTTTTCAAAGCATCATATAACTCTATATACAGATCATCAATTTGATCATCATCAGCAGAAGATTCATAGTCACCAGGATAGTCAGTAATGGAATTAAGCTTATCTCTAGAGTAGAAGAAGGATTGGTTTCTAAATATCTCATCTTCATCATTAATTCTGGCTATAAGGTAGAAAAGTGCCTCATCTTCAATTTCTTCTTCTTCATCTACAAATTTAGCTTGTTCATCATTCAAAATGCTAGATTATCTTTCTTGAAATTTAATTTTCTCTTCTTTCTCTCATTCTCAAACTGTTTCTTTAGGAATATTGGACAATCTAGTTTGAAGTGTCCCAATTTTTTACATTCAAAGCAAGTAAATGTGTATGAGGAACTCTCTTGCTCATTTCTGCTTTGATTCCTTTTTTGTGGAATTAGTTTCCTCTTTTCCGTACTCCTTTTTTCCCTTAATAATTTCTACAATTTTTTGCTTAGTAATGTCATTTGCTCTTTCTCATCAGCTTCTTCATTAGTGTCAGACTCCTCATCATCTGTTTCAAAGGATTTTGTAGCCTTGAGTATTAGATTTCTTTTCCTTTTGTCATCACCAATTTTTCTATATCTCTTGAGCTCTAATTCATGCTTTTCTAAATTTCCATAAAGCTCCTGGATTGATGGCATCCCCATCTCCAGTGATTCCTTTATGGCTGTGACCTTTGGCTACCATGCTTCAGTGAGAAATCTTAAGATTTTATAGACTAAGTCTGCATTATCAAAGCTTCTTCCAAATAACAAGAGCTAGTTAATTATGATAGTGAATCTTTGAATTAGATCTATAATTGACTCACCCTCTTCCATCTTAAACATTTCATATTTGGATACTAAAACATGTACTTTGGATGCCTTAACTTAAGTAGTTCCCACATGTGCTACTTCTAAGGTATACCAAATCTGTTTAGCGATAGTGTAATTTGAAATCCTTTTATATTCATTTAGGGAAAGTGAGTTGGAAATAATCCACTTAACTTTAAAGATAAGAAGGTGCTTCTTTCTTTCCTCTTCTATCCATAAGGAGTTAGGCTTAGGTTTAAGAGGACCATTTATCAATGTTTGTAGTGGAATATAACCTTTTTCCACAAGTTCCCACATATCAATGTTAATTGCTCTAATAAAGTCTCTAATCTTTTGTTTCCAATAGGTGTAGTGATATCCATTGAAACCCAGTGGCTTATTCATAGGAGGACATTCAGGTAACAATGTGAAGATGGAATCCATTCACTTTAAGAAAAATAAAGAGTATCAAGAGCCAAAGCTCTGATACCAACTGAGGGTCCTAAAATACAGATCTTGCCTTTTTTGTGTTTGTAAATTATATGCTTTTTACGCTTGAGAGATTCGATTCTTGTTACAAAAGATTTTTCAAAAAAGTTTCTATTGGAAGATAAAGAATAATATTAAAGTGACTGATATTGCTATTGTTATATGCTGAAAAATGCAACTCCACGAGGACGAGTCCGCAGGGACAACGAGGGCGGATCCTCGAGAGGAAATCTCAAGGCACCACATCGTAGACAACGACAAGGATCACAAGCGCTTATCCTTTGGTGACAGCATGACTCGGCAGGCGATAGATTCGAGGGTCAACCCCACGACCGCTGTACTCGCACCCATTCCCCAGCGACTCTTACGACTACTCCAGAACTATGAGGCCCTCACATTGGGACAACATGACATCTTACCTGACGCAGTAACAGCTGAAAGCCTACATGTCGGCCTGAAGAAGACTACTCCCACAACCTACAATTAGACAGGGGTCTCTTCACCGTGTAAGCTTATTTATTTGATGTGACACAACTATAGCTTGTAATTAATAGTTAGAGCCCATCCTTCCTCTATAAATAGGAGGATGTTGTTAGCAGAAGGAAGGCTAGGAAAAAGACTCGAAATGATGATAATGAAAAAACTCTCTACCGTGGATGTAGGGTCCAGAAAACCTGGATTTGGCCGAATCACGTAAAAATCTTGTGTCTCCTCCCTCGTCTCTTCTCTGGCTCATTCAGTTGAACAACCTGCACATACACACTAATCTAGAATAAGTCAGGGATTCCAAAGAATCCCCTGTTAGCCGGAGTTTGGAAGTGTAGACCAAAATCTGACGTCAACATTTTTGGCGCTGTCTGTGGGGATCCCACTTATTCTAGTAGATTCCTGGTTCCCATGACCAAAGGAAGGGTTACCAGGGCCTCCAGCGCACGGTGCCGGACACCCGACGGCCACATTTCGACTGTAAGTTCGTCCACCGCCCCCGTGGCAAGAGCAGCTCCTGACTGCCCCCGGCTTGGTTCAGAACAACCGGTCCTTGTTGCCAATGGCACCGAAGGGTCTCAGACTTGGCATCAGCGTCAGGAAAGACTCGAGTATATGATAGGGGAACTGACTAAAACGGTCTCGCTGTTGGTACATGCATAGACCTAGAATGTGCAAATGTAGGCTGAACCCATTGTCCCCGAAGTAGAGTGCTCCGGTGAGATGAACCAGGAGCAGGAGCCGTTTCGTCACCTATGCAACCAGCATGACGGGACGAACCGCCAGACCCCTGGTCAAGAACCGGGGAGCTTAGGTGTCTTGGTGGAAGATCTCCTTCGGAGAGTCAGGCACTTGGAAGACTCCCCCTATGCCCGAAATGATCAAGAGTGTCCCGGAGAATAAACCCCTTTTTTTGGGGAAATTATGAGAAAGACCCTACCGTATAAGCTAAAGATCTCAGCTGTTCCACTGTATGATGGGGAGACAGACCCATGCAGCCATCTAAACTCGTTCAACATCCACATGGACCTTCAAGCTTGTAGCCCTTTGGTCAAGTGCCGTGTTTTCCCTGCTACTCTGGGAGAGATGCCCCGTGCATGGTTTAAGAACCTCCCAGCTC
>JANHAO010004094.1:0-24852 GCA_026873985.1 Saraca asoca
TAAATAATGAAATTTCCTTACATATATATTAAATTGGTTTCGAAAGTATATTTACATGTTGTTGGTGTTTATGAAATGGTTTGCCGTAATAGAAATTATGCATTTTCATTCTACCCTATATTGTTGGAATTGGAAATTCTATATTTTTCCATGTAGTAAATGGATATGAAAATGCTTTGATATGTTGATGTATGTTTGATAAATACTGCTTACCTGAACAAGCATTTTTATGTGTTGTGATATAAAAATGTTGTTGTTTTGAGATTTATGCTACCTGATATGTTAAACTAATTGACTTAAGATACTGGATCCATTGAAAAATTCATTGGTAACCCTCAAGTGCACTTATGAATGAAAGAAATATGATGGAGTAAATAAGGTGGGACAAGGGTAAATACTCAAATATATGATGGAGTATATAAGGTGGCACTGGGACAAACATGTTTATGCTGTAACAGTTACCTCTAGGAATTTTCCTTTGGGATTCTAGTTGAATTTTTAGTTATTCGAGTATTGATAAACTTTAAAAAGTTTTATTGAATATTTTCTTATGTTCACACTGTAATGAATATTTTCCATAGTATCATGTATTGTTGTATATTTCATTCCATTAAATATTATATTACAATCTTTTAACTATTTTAATGGATGAAACTTCCAAATTTGTTGTGAGGTTATGACATTCAAATAGGTAAGCATATTTTACAGCCATAATTATATATACTTTCAAATGTGGTTTTTAAATGTGGTTTTGGGCTGATTAATGGATTATTTACTCACTAAGTTTCTATAAGACTCACTCTTTGATTTTTTTTATATATATTTTTAAAGCCCTAGGATTCTCCTACCATCCCTCCTCCTCACCCAAATACAAGATCTGCTCATTGAGCGAATAGGTCACTTCTGCGAAGCATATAAGTATACATATGGTGGAGTTGATGGTAGTTGATAGGAATGCATTGTAAATGTGTATGTTGTCTGGATGCCCAGTAGGACAGGGATTGTTTAGTCTGAGCCACTGCTTATTTTTGTTATGTGTTGTATAGGTTATACTGGGCATGTAATCCTTTTTGTGTATTTTGGCCTTGCGACTAGATGTTGAAAAAACAAGGGAAATTCTGCTGGATTTTTGGTAGAATTGTCATGTGAATGTTTAAATAATTATTTATTAAATTGGGAATATTCAGTGCACTTTGCATTGTCAGACTTGTGGGAGGTTTCCTACCATTGACCTCCTACACTAGTCATGTTCCATAGGTTAAGGCATGATAGTGTAAAACAATTTTTATAAAATCTGTGCTTATAAAAAAAATCTTTGTTTAAAAAATATTTGTTTGAATCAAACTTCATTCAGATTCACTTACAAAATATCCTATAAAAATAAAATAATTCCTAAATCTAATTTTGATCTTTCGAATCACATATATACTTTGAAACCTACAAAACAAATTAAAATAAATAGTAAAATATATTGTTAGATAATAATACAAATGATTTAGATTGAAATTGTTTCTCAACATCAAAACCAAGAAATATGTAGATAAGATAACCTATACTAACATAACCAAAACAAGCACCAATATAATTTATAATACATATGTATATAAGAAAATCATCCTTTGTTTAACAACTTTGTGTGAAACAACTATAAGGGGAATATTTATCTCTCAAGCAACAAAGTTGCAAGCTTTTATATATCTTAATTTTATATACTATTCAATAATTTCCCCCTCAATTTGTAAGATTAATACTTTCTCAAATAAAGAGACATCTAAAAAAATAAACCCCTACTATTTTATGTCTAAGATAACATTAATCATTTTGTCCTAATGACATGTGCATCTCATTTTCACAAAAATAAATAAATATTTATCTTATCACTACAAGAAAATCAGCTTATGAAACGGAACAATTCATCACTAATATTATGAGAATTCATTGCTATATTATTTAGCGACGAAATAAAGTTGGTCCCAAAAGATGGTATTGGTAAATATTTAACAAAAAAAATCCATCACTAAATTCCATCACTAATTCCATCAACAAAAAATACTACCAAATTATTTTCAAAAAATAACCAATTAATTGTAGTGGTGAATTTATGTTCATCGCTACAAATAATTGTTAAATGTTAGCAATATCTTCATCATTAAATCCATCACAAAAGGATAATACTTTTGATTTATTGTATCCATTGCTATTTCCATCACTAACATGAGAAATTTTTGGAATTTCATCGCTATATCCATTACTAAATGGGAAAATATCTTGATGAATGTCGCTAATTCCATCTCTAACTAGAAAAAAAATGTATCTTTAGCATCCAATTCCTTTGCTAAATGAGAAAAATGGTCAAAATATGTCGCTATCCAAAGTTACCCTAGTAGCATTTGCTGTTTTTGTATCTTCCCATTCCAACCATCACAATCCACATTTGAAAACCATGATAAAGCAATTGAAACAACATAACACATTAAAATAAAATCAAATTTATTTCAAATTGAAATAAAATCTACAAATATTATCATCAATTTATAATCAAATGAACCAAATCTATAAAATAATATCAATGTAATAGAATCTATACAAACAAATCTATTAGTGCTCCTCATCCTTCTCCTTCCCATGTTCGAGTGCTAGTGGCAATGCAAGTAGCTGTGGGTCAGAGATGCTCAAAAGGTCATTACCCATTTTCCAAATAGTGCTTTGAAAAGAGCATCATCATGGTCAATCTTCTTCTACTAGAAGATGATCTCTTGTTACTTACTATCAATGACTTGCTTGTTTTGAATGCTATCCTCTCTCAATTGTGTCAAGTCCTGTTATAGCTCCTCATACGTGACTAAAAAGAGGAGGCAGTTCTGTTGGGAGTGGAACCAGTGATGGTACGAGCCTCATAACCTATCTTGTATACATGATCCTTCTTGTTTCTCCCTCTCCCTTTTAGCTACTTCTAGCTAAATGGATGTTTAATCTAGGCAGGTACCAGGCTCACCCTCCCCAAATGCCAAGACTTGAGAAAACCTCTCATCCATCAACCTCGAATAGTCATCCCAAGAACAAGAGTAGAAGTCAATGCATGATCCAAACTTCACATATAATTGAATTGATTATCATAATAACATAAAAATAATGCTTACATTTGCCTTTCATGACCAATCATCGACAAAATCTTCCTTCCCTTTAATCAAGAGAATGTATTTGAAAAGCTCACCATGAATGGGAAGATGGCCAAAGGGCTGTGTTTGCATTTTATAAAATAAAAAAATGTTAATACATTAAAAGTTTAAATTTTCTATAAAATCAGTTATGTTATTTACTTACAAGTTTCCTTTTGTGCGCTGACATGGAAATAGATCCACCAATGTATAGAGGTCTACCTGTAGTAAAAGCCTAATTCTTCTTACTTATCTCTTATATTGCCTTGAACTTGAGCTTTCCCCATGCATCTAGAAGGCCATTAAAGATCTTATTAGGTGTCCACCAAGGCTCGTCTGGTAGGACTCTCCTAATGTGATCCATCATGCCTTTGCAATAATCAAAAGTCTTGTGTTCATAATTCTTTTCTATAAATAGCTGATCCTCAAGGTTGCACTTGTATATGCCTTACAAGTAAATGAAATTGAAAATTTTAAGCCATTAAATGAAATTAAAATAAATTTAAACAACTTGTAGATGCCCTGAAATTAAATGAGAATAAAAATTTAAACTATTACCTTCCACATGGTCCACCAATGATCCTTCAATTCACCCGATCACCTAGTGCAAGACATGGCCATCTCATCAAATTTCGCCTACATACTCTAAATGATATCCCAAACAAGGGTGCAAGGATAGGTGATGACCAATCTAAAAACATACAATAGATAGTAAGAAAATTTTTACTTAACATAATCATAAATATAAGATAATTTAAATTTTTATAATAACACACTTACGATTGTCCCTTCGAATAGCACCACACTCTACCATCATTGGCATTTCTACCCTATGGTAAGGTAGACGATGTTGATGTTGCTGGGAGGAGGACTCAAATGACTAGGGTGAAGCTATCTATTAAGGGGTGTGGATGTAATGATGCCACCTACTGTGTAAGGCTTCTTTGCTATGATATGGGTGGCACCAAGGGTGCAGGTGACCGTGTAGGCATTTGGGAGGAAGATCGTGCAAATGGCATGACAAAGATGTAGAAGATGATGCTAATCTCCTACCTCTACCTTGGGCTACATTGACAAACTATTGTCTACATCTAATTGAAGCCAAGTCCACTAGAAAAAGAAAATAAAAAAAATATATGATTGGATTGTCTTAATCAAATTCAGACTATTAGAAGTTAAAACATACAATTCTATATGATATTGCAAACATATACCAAGAAATTCAGCAATTCACCTTGTAAAGCATATTAGCTATGGTTGTAGGCATAACTCTTTGAATTATTATGATTTAAGGCTCAATACATTATCCTGCAAAACTGAGAAAAGGGGTCTGAAACAATAATATCTTTTTATGGTAACAAGGACAAAAACATTCCAATTGTTCCTCCATATTCCAATTTTTTTTTTTTAAAATAACTTAGGTCAATTTGTGATAAAAAAGCAAAAAAAGAAACCAAAGCTCAAAAGGAATCTAAAATAACTCAATTTGTGATTAAAAAATAACTCAACTCAATGGCCAAATACTCTCCCATAAAAATCAATCAAGAACTCTACATAGTCACCCATATCTAGGCTTATGGAATAATCTTGTAAGAAGAAAGACACAACAATTAAAATTAAAACACATCTAATCAATCACAAAAATTAAAATCATACTACGATGTGCCCATCATTCAACCTTCATGTGAGAGCATTAGCAATGACCAATAGTAAGTTATTCATCTCTGGCAAAGAGATTTAGAAGAAAGAACAACCATGAAAAATTCACAAAAAATCAATATAATTATTTCTGAAACTGTCACATGTTTAAGAAATTGAAAATCAATAGGATAAGGAAAAGAAATACTACAACATATGCACATGAATTTGAGTCATTGAGATCATGCACACTAATGCACGACAAAGATTACATGTTATTTTCAATAGCACAATCTCATTAGGAATTAGTTTCAACCAAATAGCACAATCCCAAAGAGGCTACAATTTTTACAATCTCATTTGTAAAAATAACTAATCAAGTTGTTCTTAAGCATACTTTGCATTTTAATTTGGTCAGACCACTGCAAAGAAAATAAGCCACAAGTGTTAGTTAATTAGGATGTATTCATCCCCGGGGTATTATGCTTCGACAATGACTCAAAAACTTAAAGTGCATATATAGTTAGATATTTAGTCAAACATGCAAGGCAACAGAATTAGGGCCTTGTAAATCAGAGACAATATAGCATGTGCGTAATTGGTAAGGCACATTTTACCATTGACAACATATAAAGTAAAAATTAAGAGGGCATCATTGACCACTAAACCATCGAAAAGGTGGTGCAAGCAGCGGATTCAAAAAGAAAGACGAAGAGAGTAGTGAATAGTGTAAAGAGAGATGAGGGTTTGACAGGGAAGAAGGGCTAGGCTTGCCAATCATATTCGGAGTTTAGGGACGAAATTTCATCACTTCATTTTAGTGAAACAAAGCATTTTTCCTTGTGATGGAATTGATTTTTTTTTTAAATTAGCGACAGATTGCATGCCGCAAACTCTGTCTCCAAGTCTGAAACATTATTCTTTTTTGTATTATATATATATGTTAATATTTATTTATATTCATAATTTATTATTTTTTACAATAATATATTTACTTAATATATATACACACATACAAAATATTTATTCACGTAACATATTTTTTCATAAAATATTTATATATTCGTAAAAAAAAATTAGGGTTGGTTAGTGGTTTGGGCTGAGTGGTTTTGGAAGGCCCAGGAACCCGACCACGATAAAATCAGATTGCATCCCCCCCCCCCCCAAATGGCAACCAAAATGGAGTGCAGAATTGAACTCAGCCGGTTGACTCACATGTGACCGGTTGGAGTCACGTTTCTATACTTTAAGAATAAGAACACCAATAATATTAGAATTTTTTAAGTCTAAATTGAGAGTGGAGCATTAAGGTAATAGCAAAGAAGCAGACAAGGAAGAAAAAGAATATTGTGGTTAAAAGGTATAAATTCTTTTCCATTCCTTTAATGTCTTCTCATTTGTTTTTCATAATCTTCCATTTTTGGGTTTTTATTTCTTTGTTGATATTGTACACTTTTTTATTTTTGAAAAAAAAAATCTATTTTTTCGCCAAAATATTATTACATATTTTTGTCTTCAAATTTTCTTTTCATTCTACAGTTTTTTTCTTAATATTCCGTAAAAGGGTAGACCAAGGAATTAGAAAATAAGGTTAATATCATTTTCATCTATTATATTTAGGGATGTTATTGTATAATATTGAAAAACAAGAGATGTTGGATGTAATTAATTAGACCAAACCCAAAGACAATCAATGTAATTTATCCTTTTTTATGGTATTTCTTAGATCTAACTCTAGTGAAATAAGTGGTTTATTTTATGCATGTTTTGGCCCATGATACCAAAAAAAAAAATCACATTAGGGATCAAATTGTGAGAACGCACTTATTTACACCTGAATACCATTACTAGTTCTCACTTTATTGAGAAACTACATTTATCGTCTGCTTAATTGAACTTACGAATTTTTCTTTTTTCAAAGTTATGATATGACTACATATACAATGTAAACGCCTACGTTACCTTTGTTACTGCTCGGTCCTAAAGTTCTAAATAGAAACTTCAACTAAATGATAATTTTTAACAATTCTAAAATACCTTTTTCTATGCCCATTATATGACCCATCATAGCTATCGAAATATTTCTAAAAGTTGGCATCTTGTAGAGGATGGTTTCCATTTGAAGCAACATCTGAAAAAATAATAATAATAATAATAATAAAATCAACCATGGGTGAATCATTGACTCTGTGAGTGCAACTCATATAAGCAATTTATAACTTCAAAGTCATTTTTATTTATATTATGTTACTTACAACTTCTATTAACAAAATACATGCATATCCACTATCATAGTTAACCAATCTATTATTATCTATTACTCATGCTATCATAATAGCTAGAACGTGCTTGAAACAAAATATGTCAAAAAAATAAAAAATAACTGCTCACAAATTACTCTATAAACACATTAAACACTATAGAAAATCAGGATTATTTAAATTTTGTTAAACATCACATGGTTAGAAACACGTATTCATAAACCATTTTTAAAACATTACTTGCCACTACCATACAAATCACTATAATCATCAGTTAAGCCACTATGTACCAATCTATCTGTAACTATAAATATTTAATAGTAACGCAAAGCAACAATGCTAAATCAAGCAATACAGATTCATAATATCAACCATATGATTTGTATCAGAGATAGCAGCTATAGACAAACTTACTTAACCATGTACATAATAATCATAGAACAAATGATCGACCTTTAATCTCATTCATTGGACTGCAACTTAAGCAACATGCACAGCATAATTTTCAATAAAATAATTATTGTACTCATACAAGCATTATAGGCAAATGAATTTGAAATTTACATAGTGAATATATTCCTCCTTATTTTTTTCAACCCAACCTTATCCATCTCTACTCATCCTTATTCTTTCGATTCAACCTTATCTGTCTCCCCTCATAGATAAGGATGATTTGCACAGTGGAATTTTCTTTTCTTATACCACTCCACACTTTATTAAGCATTTCATGCATTTCATATATTATCATTTTTCTTTGGGCAATATACAAACAACCCCCTACACTATGGCCTAATGTCACATGAACCCCCTAAAGTTTCAAATTTTACAAGCAACCCTCATGCAGTTTTCAAGAAAAAAAGAAAAATTTAAAATTCCATTTTAAAGGAATAGAAAATGACATATGAGCCCTTTATGATTCTTTCTAACTATTTTTTTTTAGTACAGTAAACTCAAAATAGTAAAGGAATTAATAAAAAAAAATCACATACCTCAACTTCCCAAATATAGTTTAATTGATTTTCAAGAATAATTTATTCAAAGGGCTTGCCTTCAATCATGCCCTAAATATATTAAAGACTCAATCCCCATTGGAAGCCATTTACCTTAGAAGAAAATCCACCCACAAATTGGTTGAAATCAATGTAAAAAATTATTAGAAAAAGTCATGCAAAGCTTACATGCATTTCTTTAATTGTGATTTTAATATTTTCAGTTTTTTAAAACTTAGGGGGTCGAATTTGTAACTTAGAAAGGTTGTGTGACACTAGGCCTTACGTTAAACATAAAAGTACAGGGCCTTTTGATAACAACATATTTTAAATACATAAACTTAAACATAAAAGTAATCATAAGTTTTTCTCAAAGCCAACCACTTGGCTATGTGAACCCAACTTAATTTTGGTTTAACCGTCTGCGAGTCACTAATCTAGTTCTTCAAAAATTATTCCATGGTCCATAACTTATCAACCTAAAGCCAAGGTCCATAGCAATGAGTGTAAATTATTATTATTATTATTATTATTATTATTATTATTATTATTATTATTATTATTATTATTATTATTATTACATACTCTATTTTTGTTATTTAATTCTTGATTATGATTTTTTCAATTACTTTTATTTTAATCCAAGTTCTAATTCCATTTTGTTTCCAATCCAACCTTAGTCGATTACCGTCTATGATTTAAGTTCAGTTCAAATCATTCAGTCACTATGTGTGAACAATAGAGAAGACTCGATGACCTCACCAACCAGTTAAAGTGGTTCACACTTCTAGTGTACATAAAGAAAAGAAATCGAACACCTGCATACTACATATGTAGTACTACACAATTTGAAAACTCAAAACTATTCATGTGCATTTGATCACAGTTAGTATAAAGTATATAAGCTTTTATATATATATATATATATATATATATATATATATGAGAATTGCTAACTTCCACACCTTCATGTGGAAGTTAGCATCCTCCACTCTTTTATTACAAAAAAAAAAAAAAAACTCCTCCACTGGTTCACACTTCTAGAGTACACAAAGTAGAGAAATCAAACACTAACATACTACATATGTAGTGCTACACAATTCCAAAATTTAAAACTATTCTTGTACATTTGATCATAGTCAATATAAAGTATACAAGCTTATATATATATATATATATATATATATATGGAGATTACTAACCTTCACACCTTTATGTGGAGATTAGCATCCTCCACTCTTTTGTTGGACAAAAACTCCTTCATTCTCCTTCTTAAAGGCAAATGAGATATTAGCTAAAAGAGGCATTCCATCCAAAATTTAAATCCATAAAAAAATGGACCAAATCATGGGGCCCTCCTTTCCTTCTTTTCTCTTTCTCTTTTTGTTGCAACTTCAATATTGTCTTTCACTCCTTACTCAGCAATGTGATGAAGAACCACTATAGTTATTTTGGACATGAAAAATCTATTTCTTCCATCCTTATTATAAGATAGAAATATTTGCCATACGAAAAGATAACCTTTCAAAAAGAGGCATCAAATAGTTTTTATGTAATTTCATTGCAATATTTAGTTTCAAATCCTAATTTTTATTGAGTGAAAAACATGAAATGAAAGTCCTTGTTAGAATCCTTTTCTCATTATGGACCTAATAATTTAGAAATATAAAAAGTGTTAAAATATAGTAGCCCATTTGTGGTGATAAAGGTTAGGCTTTATTGGTGGTACTTAACTGGGCCCGAATTGAGGCATTGGGGTTTTTTTACTAATGGATTAGATCATTGCCTAATTCATTTGATGTTTACAAGGTTCCTACTCCTAATACCCTAGACTACTACATACTCCCTATCTATCTGTAGACTATCTCCCAAAATTCTATGTGAAAGATAGGGTAAGAAAGGAGGAGTAACTTCTATGATATGATATGTTCATGTGATCATCTTGACTTTTATAAACATGATTTATAAGTGATATCATGGATCAACCAGGAAATTCAAGTAACAATTTATCTATTTAATATTATCATAAAATTTTATATTATTCACATGCGATTTTGTGCTTATTTACATAGTGTGATCGGTCATAATTTTACAAAAAAAAAAAAATTATTAACTGGTATCAGAGCTGGTAAACTATGTAAACATGGCTAATTGTATGCGAATTGATGAAATTCATTATTCAATCCATATTGTGATGATATATTTCCGATCATATTATTCTCAAATATGAGAATGCTGTGAGTTATAAATTATTTCATAACCATATAGATAAATTAATATTTTTATATTTGAATATTATTATATGAGTTATTTTGTGTAATTTAGATAATATTATATGCATTATTTTGAAATTGGTGCATAATATAAATTTAAATAAATGTGAAAAATTTTAAATTTTGAATAATAATTCTAGAATTTTGGTCATAAGGTAATAGATTGATCTTTCATCAAATTTGGCCAAAATTTGTGCAATAATTCAAATTGGTTTGGTGATTAGGCTTAGAATTAATTGGGTAATGAAACCCCTCAATTAATTTAAGTAAAATCTGAATTGAAATTACATTAATTTGAAATTAAATGTTATTTTTCCCAAATTTATTGTAATGAATTTGGGGTTTCTATTTAGAATGTTAATTTGTATTAAAACTTTAAATTAATTTAAGAAAATGGAACTATAATTACAATTATCAATTGAAAAAATTCTAAAACCATAGAACATGTTATTTTTTAGTAACAATCCAATTCAAAAGTGCATATCTTGCCCAGGTTTTTTGAAATTGGTTAAAAGGTTAAGATTAGAATCTATTAGGCATTAAAACACACACAATAATTGTGCAAAATACTGACTAGAAGCATTAAGAAAAAAAGAACCAAGTTGTAAAATTGTAGAAACAAACCCTCAAAGCACATTCAAGTGAAGAAGAAGGCTTTTGACCCCGTACAATGCAAACCCATGCACAGGGATGCATGTGAAAGCCACATGCCACCATGTGTGGCTCATTTCATGGTGGTGATTACACCCAGCCTCCACTCTCTGAGGCAAAATTTTTTGCCATTTTTTAAAAATTTTCTAAAATTAAAAATAATTTAACTATTTTACCCATTTTATTTAAGTATTAAGTTGAAACTGTTTAAGTCTAAAATTTTTATATGTGATTCATACATTAAGAGTTATAGTATATATTTTTTTCTAAAATTTTTTATACCATCATGTAAATAAATTATTTTTGGCATGTTTTGTGCTTAAAATAAAATTTTATAGGAATTGTTAATTCACATTATGCCATGAAATTTTATGTAATTGTGAGCTTATCTATCATGAGCCCAATTACATCAAATTTGGTTAATAAAAATATTGAAATAATTTAATTGGATGAGAGTACTATATTAATAATATTTAATACCCTATTGATATAATATTATTAATATAGTTTGTTAGCAATAATGTAAATGTAGGATTAAATATTATATTCTTAAAATCTTAATCACCCTAGCAGAGTTAGATTTTAGGAATGCAATATTTAATTCTTGTACTACATTAGTGTTAGGTCTTATCATATTATAATGTACATATATGATTCAATACTTAAAGTTTATAAGGAAAAGCATAATTAAAGTGATTAGGCATTAATGTGTTAATAAATTTTTTCTCAACTTTCATGCCTATGCAATTGACTTTGTTAAGACATTGAATAGCACAAATTTTAAGGATTAGGCCAAGTTTATGAGGCTTTATCTGGCAGTCATCAATTTTGATTTAGCACTTAGGGAAGAAGATCCCACTATTGATGCAAATTCTACTACTAAAGCCAAGCTTGAAAAATGGACACACTCAAACAAAATGTGTTTGATAATGATGAAATTCACAATGGACAAGACCATTAGACAAAGTATTCCTGAATTTGAAAATGCTAAGGTTTTTCTTGAGTCTATTGTCAAGAAATATATCAAGTTTGATAAGGATAAAAAGGATTAGTACCTCTCATTTCTTGAGAAGACTGTGTACGATGGTGTTAGTGGTATGCGGGAGCACATCTTGAGGTTAGTTTATGACTATAAGTTAAAAAGTATAAAGGTTAAACTAGATGAAAGCTACTTGATCTCATGAGCACTGGAATCTTTACCAAGTCAGTATGATGTTCTAAAGAAAGCCTATAGTACCCAGAAGGGTGAACAGACAATTAATAAATTAATTTCTATTATCAGTTGGGCAAAAAAGGACATAAGAAAAGGAGAGGTTTAGAATGTCAGTTTTATTTCCCATGGCTCAACTTCAAAGTAAGGAATAAAAGCACATTAAAAGGACAATGAAGGGAAGTCTACTTATGAAAAGAAAAAGGGTGAAAAGAATGAACAATGCCACAGGCCCAAGAAAGCTCAATTTAAGGGAAACTATAGGTTTTGTAAGAAATATGAACACAAGAATCTGAACTGCTTCAAATATAAGAAATAGGCTAAAAAGAAGGAGAAAGGCACCCCTCTAGCTTTAGTTTGTTTTGAATCAAACACTATTGATGTGCCATGATACTTGGTGGTTAGATACTGGTGCCACTATTCATGTGACAAATTCCTTGTAGGCACTAAGAAATTTGTGGAGACCAAGTGATGTAAAGCTAATTCTTTGACTTAGGAATGGCAAAAGAGTTCAAGTGGAGCCTATATGTGTTGTTTCATTATGTTTATCTATTGGACATATACTAGAACTCAAAAACACTATTTATGTGCCTTCCATAAGGAAGAACTTGATTTTTGTAGTAGCTCTATATAATTATGGTTATTTATGTCATTTTAGCAATAGAAAATTTAATTTGTTTTATAATTCATGTATGCTTGGTATTAGAGTATTGTGTGATGGATTATACAAGATCGATTTGCATCCTAGTTTTGCTAACATAATAAATATAGTGATTAGAAAGAAAAGAAGTCTAACTAATAAGAAATCCTTGATGTTGTGGCACAGACATCTGGGACATATTTCCAAAGAGAAGATACAGAGACTCATCAAAGAAAAGGTCCTACATGATCTCAATTTTTTAGACTTTGACACATGTATAGCTTGCATCAAGTGAGAACTCTCTACTAGAGCTAGAAAATGGAAGAGAAACAAAAAACAAGATACCCTAGAATTGATTCACACTAATATTAGTGGAACCATTATGCCTAGTTCTATAGGTGGATATAAATAATTTATCACCTTTATCAATGATTATTCCAGGTTTGGATGGATGAAGTTGCTTAATGAAAAATTATAATCATTGAATGCCTTCAAGTCATTTAAGGCTGTAATCGAGCTCAAACTGGGAAAGTAAATCCAATGTGTTAACTCTGATAAATATGACGAGTATTATGGTAAGTGCAATGAGATTCGGAGAAACCCAAATCCTCTTGCCAAGTACCTTTAGGAGTGTGGGATTGAAGCCAATTACACTATACCTAAGACACAGGAACTGGATAGTATTGAAGAAAAGAAAAACCAAACACTCATAGATATGGTGAGATGCATGTTGGCTCATTCATCATTGTTAGAATTCTTATGGGAAGATGCCTTGAAGACTGCTATATATATTTTGAATCAAGTTTCAAGCAAGTCAATGCCTAAAACCCCTAATAAGTTGATTTATAGGAGAAAGCCTAGCTTGAGGCATTTCTATATTTGGGGTTGTTAAGTTAAGGTGAAATTGTATATTCCTTCTACAAAGAAACTTAATTCAAAAACCATTTCTAAGTATTTCATTTGTAGTGGGTCAAGAAGCAGTGGGTTCTATTACTTAACTCATTCAACCAGAGTTATTGAATCTAATAGAGCCATTTATTTTAAAGATAAATTAGATAACAAGAGTTAGGTACCATGCATCATCACCTTTAGAAAAGAAAATGTTGTAATTCCACTACCACCATAGCATGATGAGTCATCTTTTGTCATCCCACAGGTTAATCTCATGCAACCAATGATAGAAAATTTGGAGCGATGGGAAATAATTAATGAAACTCTCTTGAGAAGGTCTAATAAAGTTCTCAAATTTATAATCTGCAATGATTATCTTGTTTATCTATAGGAATATGAATTTGATGTTAATAATAATTCTAAACCCATTATATTTTTACAAGATGTATCTGGTGTTAATTTTGCCAAGTGGATTAGTGCAATGAAGGATGAATTGACATTAAAACACAAAAATTAAGTGTGGAATCTAGTTGAATTGTCTACTGGTTGTAAGTCGATTAGGTGCAAATGGGCCTTCAAGACCAGGTGGGATACTCGAGGCCAAATTGAAAGGTACAAGGACAAACTTATAGCAAAAAGCTACATTTAGAAGGAAGGCATAGATTATAAAGAAACCTTCTTACCAATGTCAACTATAGACTTATCTCGAGTTGTTATGGCAATGGTAGCTCATTTTGACCTGGAGCTATATTAGATGGATGTCAAAATAGTCTTCCTAAATGGTAACCTAACAGATATGATATACATGAAACAACCAAATGATTTCCAAGAGAATGATACATAATACCTTATGTGTAAATTGAAAAGTCCATATATGGCTTAAAGCAAGTATCTAGAGTGGTATCTCAAGTTCGATTAGATAGTAACTTCTCTTGGGTTCAAGAAGAATAATGCATCTATATGATGAGAAGTGTAGGTAGTTTTTTGATCCTGGTACTATATTTTAATGGCATTTTCCTTATAAGTAATGACCTAAACCTATTAATTGAGACAAAGCGAATGTTGTCAATGCATTTTAACATGAAAGATCTTAGGAATGCACGTTTTGTTTTAGGCATAGAAATTGATTATGATAGATCTCAAGGTGTGCTTGGTTTGTCTCAACAATCATACATTGAGAAAATACTGAAAAGGTTCAACATGGCAATATGTTTTCAAGTTTCTACACCTATTCAAAAGGGTGAGATCTTCTAAAAATCTCAATGTCCTTAAAGTGATGAAAAAAGAGAAAAGATGAAAAATGTCCCATATGCATTTGTCATAAGTAGCCTGATGTATGCTCAAGTGTGTACACATCTTGATATAGCTTTTGTTATTGGTATACTAGGGAGATACCTAAGTGATCCTAGTCAAAGACATTGAACTACTACTAAAAGAGTGATAAGGTACCTGCAAGGGACAAAAGATTACATTCTGACCTACAAAAAATTAGGAGATATCATGATTAAAGGCTACTTAAACTCAAATTTTGTTATATGTCCAGATGATCATGAATCCACATCTAGATACATTTTTATGATGGCAAGAAGAGCTATGTCATGGAAAAATGTCAAATAGTTGCTTATAGCAACCTCCACTATAGAAGTAGAATATGTCATGTGTTGTAAAGCTACTTATAAAAATGTGTGGTTAGAGAATTTTATTACTAATTTTAATATTGTTGAAAGCATTTTAAGGTCCTTAACCATATACTATAAGAATGTTGCTATTAACTTCTCTCTAACTAATAAAAATTCTACTTGTATGAACATTTTGATGTTAAGTACCAATTTGTGAGAGATAAGATACGCGAGCATTTTATTTGTATTGAGGTGTTTTCATAAGTTGAATGCTCTAGAATCCTCTAACCAAAGGCTTTGCAGTTGGAATTTAACATGGTTATATAATTAATATGGGTTCGGCTAAGTCTTTTGATATATTGAATTAGTGGGAATATTGTATTTAATGTAATTATATTTGTTGTTTTATCTCAAGATATGCACCAATGAAATATTCATGATATTACTGTATATTGTTATTTGTGTATATTATATGGTTATAACATGTTATTGGAGATATTTAGACCCTATTTCACTATTATGTTGAGAACATTGATTCTCATTTGACATCTTGGGTGGATATTAAGACTATTGTGTAGAGATTTACATATAAAAATGTTTACTGTTATGTAAATCCTATTATGCGCATCTTACGTTATATTTTGGTCAGCGAGATGTAGATGTGCAATATGTATGATGTTAATATCCCTATTAGATATATTGTTCTGCTTTGTTGGACACTTATGATCTTAACTTAGACCTATGGGGTGTAATAGAGCCTTAACTTACTTTGGCATTTATTAAAGTGGCCATGATTTTTGAATTATGTGATACAAGTAGAAGACTGTTAGAATTAGTTTTTCATTGTGGACCTAATAATTCAGAAATCCTAAAGAGTGTTAAAGTTAGTAGCCCATTTGTGATGATAAAGGTTAGACTTTATTAATGACACTTAGACCCAAATTGAGATATTGGGATTTTCTACTGATGGGTCGAACCACTATCTAATTCATTTCATTTTTACAAGGTCCATACTCTTAGTACCCTAGACTACTACATACTTTCCATCTGTCTGCAGACTATCTCCTAAAATTCTCGATAAAAGCTAGGGTAATAAAGGAAGAGAGACTTTTGTGATCTGATTTATTCGTATGATCATCTTGACTTCTAAAGACATGATTTATAAGTGGGATCATGGGTCAATTGGGAAATTCATGTAATCATTTATCTGTTTAATATTATCATAAAATTTCATATTATTTGCATGCAATTTTATGTATGTTTATATAATATGATTTATTTTTCCTTTCCAAATCATTCATACAAAAACTAGTTCTATAAGTAGAAGATTGAATAACGAAAAAAAAAAAAGTTAATGTGTGTTTGGAAGTATTTTTGTTTTTTTTTTTAAAAAACTGTTTTTGAAAACAGCCCTGAGATATTTTTAAAACAAGGTTTTAGAACAAAATTTTCAAAACTATTTTTAAAAACAACACTACCAAACAATTTTTTTTTTGTTTTAAAGACAATCCGCTGTTTTCAAGAATAGAAAACTATTTTTAAAAATAGTTACCAAATAAGCCCAGACTCTTGGCATGATTAGAGTAATGGGTTGAATTTCATTAAATTAATGGGTTCAATCATATCTGATCTTAACGAAGCTTTTCCAAATTAATTTACAGTAGAAAGAGAAAAAGCTCAACAAATAGTCAGAAAGTGGGTAGAAGAGGGACAAGTTTGGCAATATATTCAGTTCAAGTTTTAAGGAATAATGTCTTTTTTATTTACCTAAATATCCTCACAGTTAATATTATTTCAACAATAAAAAAGTGGGTATTTTGTCACACAATAGAATAGAGGATGCTAACCTGCATATAAAGGGGTAGAGGTTAGTGATCCCTATACATATATATATATATATATATATATTATTCCCCTACCATTTATGGTGTGTCTATATACCCCATAAATTAGACATATCACTTATACTAAATTGCTTGAGACTTTCATTAAAAAAAAAGTAATTGGTCAACAATATATAAATTAATCAAATTTTCTTAAACTTAATTAGTTTTAATTTATCTTAATAAATTATAGATAAAATTCAACATTTTCAATTAGCTAGTCATGAAATTATAAACTTTAAATAGACTAGAAGCACTCATCAATTTTAAGCTCTTTGAGCTTATTTTCAAAGCTTTCCTATTCTTAGAACTAATTGCATAGTCATTAGGCTTTTCTGCAACTTTGCAATGCTTTCCAGTCTCCTAAAATATGAAGTATACAATTTATCCCTTTTATAAATTGTTTGATTATTAACTCTATTGTTTAAAGACTAAAATTCCCATTTGGAAAACTTCAACTAACATCTAATGGGTTTTAGAAGAATATCCCATTACAAAATAAACTCTAATTCTAAACCATTCATAGTCTTTGGAAGAATGTGTCTACTAATTTTGATAGAGAGACTGCAAACCTAAGGTAAGAGTAGAGACTTGCCTAACTTGACTAGGCTAAGCTAACCCATTGCAAGATAGCTCAGTTACAAGACTTGCATGACTAATAATCACTTATTCTTGTCAAAGTGTCATTTTAAGCCTCGTATTATTATCACTTTAATTTGGGCTAGTTTACAATATTAATTTGACATTTTTATAATTCAAGTTTATAGATTATGTTCTAAATTATGGAAGTCTACATAGAAAAATTCTAACAATCTCCCACTTGCACAACATAATTTAAAACATAATAAAGGCAAAAATTGTTCTCTGAATTACCATATATGGCCACATCAAGCAATGTCAAATTAATTATGACACTATTACAACTATAGGTCTAAATTGAGATTATAAATATTCAAAGTGCATGGCATCATATCTAATAAAGATACTGATGTCATACACATTTGAACACCTACACCTTGATGGCTATAACATAATGTGAAATGTGAGTAACAAGATTTACATAACGGTAAATGTGATTATTTATAAATCTCAACATATTGATCCAAGCACCCCAAGATGCCAAATGAGATTCAATAATCTCACATGACATTGAGATAGGGTCTATATGTCTCCATCAACATGTTATCACACGATAACAATATATTATATATATAAATATGGCAACATCATAACATTTCAGAAATCTTAAGATTTTTAAGATTAACAATAACATAAGCTTATTATTTTAATAAGAAATATGAAGCTTCCATTAATCCTATGCACCGAAAGGCTTAACCAAACCCATTCTAGTCAATTCCTTAACTAGACGGCCTCATAAGTGGCTTTATAACACATTACATATTCTACTTTGATAGTAAAGATTGCTAGATTGACTGCTTGACACTTTTCTACATAATAGCTCCTCCAACCATCATAAAGATTTATCCAGATATCAACTTCTTATCATCTGAAAAATCCAAAAAGTCAAACTCAAAGTAGCCTATACCTATTAGATTATCAAATTTGTAATATGTCAGCACAAAATTCCCTGTACTTTCTACATATCTCATAACTTTCTTCACAATAGTCCAATATCTCTAACTAGGTTCACTCAAGTATCTCCCAAGTACACCAATTGTATAAGCAATATCAAGATGTGTACATACTTGAACAAACATCGGCCCACCAATAATGGACTACATAAGACCTCTTTCATGCTCAATCTTTCTTCATCATTCTGAGGACACTGGGCTTTAGAAAGTATTTCACCCCTCTGGAGGGTGTAACACTTTGAAAGCATAAAGACATGTTGAACCTTTTAAGCACCTCTTCAATATACACATTTAAGAGAAGCCAAGAAGACCTTGGGATCTAACAAGGTGTATCTATATGCCTAGCATGAAAGAAGCTTTACCAAGGTCCTTCATGTTAGCCTAGGAAACCCTAGCTACACATTTTCTACAATTTTGATAACTGAAAATAATTTTAGTTAATATCATAAACTAACTATATGTTTGAGTGCTTATTTGTTTTATAGGATTCAAAGTTAATCAAAGGTTGTTCAAAAGATCAATATTAGTCTTAAACTTTTTATTTGATTTCATAGGATCTTTTGTAATGGAGATCATATTCAAATTGCTCAATCATATTTTCTAAAATAACTTGCATTAAGGTAAAATAAATCAGTCCAAATAAGTTTTAAATCAAAAGTTTTTAAATAAACTTTTTACATGTTCCTTCACAAGTCAAACTTTTATAAAAGCTATTTTTCACTGTGTGAATCAATTCACAAATTGATTCATTACTGGAAAACTTATGAAATGAACTTGAATCGATTTACTAATCAATTTATGAAGAAAACTTTTCTTACTGAAGGTTTGAAATTTTTCTAAATCGATTCATCAATCGATTCGATGATGAATTTTCACATGAGTTGAATTGATTCATAAATCGATTAGTTAGTAACAAGTTTGTTATAACTGCTACAAATCAATTCACAAATCAATTCAAGGACTAAAAATTAGTTATTTTTAAATGTTAGTTATTTTAACTATAAATAGACCAAATCTTATTTCAAACTTAACATTTTACACAATAAACTTTGCAAGAAATAGAGAGAAACTCTTAGCTTACACCTAATATATCATTACCTCACTTGCTTTCAATGATTCAATAAATCTTTAAGCAATATAAAGAAGATCTCTGCCTAAATAATTGAGATATTCATCTCAATTCACTATATTGTATTTCCTTATTCTATCTTGGTTTATCTTTTTAGATTTCTAGGTGTTAGAATCTAGATACAAAGGAAGAGGTTGATCTTCACTTTACATCATTCTAGAATTATGAGATTTATTACAATTGGTAGGATATGCATTGAATTCTTGTAAATCTTCATAGCTATAAGGTTAATTATAGTTAGGTAAAGATATAGAATTTTTATGTCATAGGTCTGCAACAGCCCAGACAAATCTTGTTATGTAAAATTGGTTTATAGTAGCCCTGTTAAATTCCTTTGTTTATTAATAAAAGTGATCATAGGTTGAGTATTGATCCAGTGGATGTAAAACTAAATTGTGGTTTCAATTCAAGTTGAACTACTTAAAAATTCTATGTCTTGATCTTTTTTATTACTGCTTTTACACTTTTGTTCATATTTTGTTTCTACATTAATTCTGTAATCTATTTTTTTGATATTTCAATTCATAGACAAATTAATTGTTAGTCTACTACTTTGATATAACACTTAACTTGAAAACATTTCTACTGTGCATATTAAATCTAGTTGCAAATTAGATGCAGAATTATTTGCATACTACATTTAATTGTTAATCATTTGTATATTAAATTCAATTAGAGTTCAATACAAAACAAAAGAGTAAAAGGTCTAACAATCTTCAAGGGCAAGATCATAACTCAATTTCTGAGGCCAACACTTCCTATCAAAATATGTTAACAACATCTACTTTGTCTTAATCAAAAGGCTCATATCATTACTTGCAAGGAGAATATAATCAACATACAAGACTAGAATCATAAATTTACTTATATCCATCTTAAAATAGATACACTAATCTATATTATTGCCCTTGAATCCAAGAGAAGTAACAATCTCATCAAACTTAAGATGCCATTGTCTAGACACTTGCTTCAAACCATATATAGACCTTTCAATTTATACATCAAGTGTTCTTTACCCTTCTCTTAGAAACCACCCAACTAGATCATATAAATAGTTTCTAACAAATTATCATTCGAGAAGGTCATCCTAACATCCATATGATGAAGCTCCAAATCAAAATGTGCCATTAATACCATAAAAACTCAGAATGAGACTTTAGTTAAAATAGACAAAAATGTTTCTTTATAATGAACAACTTCTTGCTAGTGTAGGCCTTAGCTATTAATTTAGCCTTATACCTCTCAATCTCCTATTGAGTATCTTGTTCGGTCTTAAAGTCCCATTTACATCCAACAAGCTCATAACCAATAGGTAATTCTATAAGATCCCATACTTCATTTTGGTACATCGAAACTAATTCACCCTTCATAACTTTCATCCATTCTGAAGAATTATGACTCAAAATGGCTTCCTTAAAATTGTTGGGATCTATAATATTTTGAATTTTCTAAAAAAAATATTTTGACAATAAAATGACTTTTAAAAAAAATCTAAAAGGGTAATTTTAAAAAAAAAATCAAGAACCTTGAAACTATAAATCTAAAGCTACAAGAAGCTTAAATCTAATAGAAATAGATTATATGAATTTTAAAAATTTTCCAAAGATTGAAATTCTCATCGTGGATACCCAAGGAATAAAATTCATATCTTTAATATTTAATTTCTAGAAAACTTTAAATAGATCAAAACTAGGGCTATGGATGCCCAGTAAGTGCAATTTTATAGTTGTTAAGAAGGTACTTAAATTAACTAATTTGTGTTAGAATTTTATGGCCGCTGGTGAGTAGTGAGTACATTAATTTAGACTCAAAGCTAAAGACAAAATAAGAAAATATTAAAGGAAAGTCAAAGGAAAAAGATTGACTTGCTTTTTTTTTCCATTTTGCCCTTTCCCTAGCTGACTTCTTCTTCTTTTAGCCTAGAACTGGTTGCATTGCAATCCTCTTTTTCTTCTTCTCCAAGTTTGAAGTTTCTCTCTCTACACTCACTCTCTCTCCTTAAGTAAGTCATTCATCTATTCTTATTATTATCTCTTATTTTTATAGTTGAATCCTCTCTTCTTCCTCTTCAATTTAACATCAAAATCATATGGATTCACTAAGTATAACTTGAGATATGAATTTTTTAAGTTCATAGTCACTATTTACTTTACTGTTCACTTCAAGAACCCATGATATTTTTCTGAAGTTTTAGAGTTTAAATATTGTATATTTAGCTTGTTTCATTGCAATGGAACCATAATCAAATGGTATATAATTGTTTGTTGAAAGAAAAACCTTGAAACAACCAAGAAGCTAATATGCTTTTCTTTTTATTCATGAAAAGTATTGAATATTTTTGTGGGATCAATAGTGATCTTATGTTTCCAATTCATTGTGAGTAATTCATACCATTCTTATGAATTATAGTGTTAATTGCCTGTGAACTATTGATTATTGGTGTAAGTTGATAAAATGAGGTTTTTTTGTGGTTTTTTGGCAAAGCTTAGAGACTAAATAGATTTGTTGATATAATGATTAGTTTCCTATTGGAATAACTCAATTTTATGCTTGTTTAAGCTTTCAAAACATGTTGGGTTGAGATACTATGGTGTAGTGTAGAATTGGAAGTTGCTTCCCCTACTTTTCTGTTCTCTCCATGCAATTCCTGCTCATGCAAGTTGAATCACATCTTTTGAATTGAACTCACAATCATGCTCGTAGAAATCTAGCAATTTTGTTTTATCAATCATTCCTACCCTATCTTTCAATTTTGATTGCAATTTTGATCATGTTTGTATTTGGACTTTTCAAAAGTTTGCACATTTTGGTGAATAGACTCATATTTTTAACTAAATTTCCTTAAGTTGTGTTAGCCTAGCCAGCTAGACTATCTTTTATTTTGATGATAAAAATAATTTTGATCATATCATACTATGTTTATGAGCTTTAATTATTTGTTGAATATGTGCAGGTTCAAAGTTCATCAAGACTCTACAAAAGATCTACATTAGATTTAGGATTTTATTTTAATTTTTATAGGATCTTTTATAAGTGAACTTTTCACAATTTAGCTCCAATTATTTTTCTTAAAATGATTTTCAAAATGAGGTAGTTTTTAAACAACTTGAAGAAAACTATAAAACTATTTTTTACTTCATGAATCAATGTACACATTGATGCGACAATCAATGCAGTAATTAATGCACTGAAGAACTTTTGAAAAATTATTTTACCAAAGATTGGGAAAAGTGCTTACTTCAATGCTATAATTGATGTGGTAATCATGTTGTAATCGATGCAAAGACTATAAATAATAGACTGTACTTCAATTACCACACAGATTAGTTAGTTGTAACTGTCCTAAATCGATGCTATAATCGATGCAGCAACTAAAAATTAGTTTTTCCATTACAAACAGTTATAGCAGTTGTAATAGCTTAACTACCTTTTCTATATAAATAATTATTCACAGTTTTTCTTCGTCATTCAAGTGCGAAAAATTGTTCTCTCATCTCTCTTACCTCTACATTTTTTATTTGGATTGATTCAAAAATCCTAGAGCTTTCTTGTTGAAGATTCACATAGTTTTATTTGAAATTTTCATCTCAAATCTGGTTTTGTATTCTTACCTTTATCTCTATTATTTTCTTTTATATTTCTGGTGTTAGAAATTCGGTTTCTAGGTTTGGAAGAGCCCAGTTTAAGTCTTCTAGGTTGGCAAGACTTTTGTTTTAAATCTTGTGTGTGTTTAGGTTTGGAAGAGCCCAGTTTAATTCTTCTAGGTTAGCAAGAAGCCTATAAAGTCTTGTTGTAAAACTGACAGTTTAGGAGCCCAATTAAATCCTGATCTTTTTCATTAATTGAAATGGTCTTTCGGTTGATAACAGATCAAGTGTAGTAGACTTGAATTGTGATTTCAATTCAAGTTAAATGACTTTAAAAATCTGTGTCTCCTTATCTCTACTTTTTTCGCACAATTATTTCTAGTTTCTGCAATTCTGATTTCTGCAACCCTAATATTCTATCATTACTGCATTATTCTTTATGTTATATTGTTGATTCATTTTGTGAGTTAATTCATCTTAATCTTAAGTAAATCTGCTACAATATTTATCTTTATCATCTTTCTCTTGAATTTGTTAAAGAAACCAATATAGTTGTGCAACTCATTAAAAAGAATCCAAAAATAGATCCAACGATCTAAAGGGCAAGATCCTATTTTTTGCAATTTAATTTTTTAATTCCAGGACCTAACAAGTTGAATTGAACTTTTCACAATTGAACTTCTCAATTCTAATCATGATTCTATTTGAATTTCTTCAATGATTTCATACCTTTAGAAATTTTCATATTTCTCCACCCAATTCCACTTCTTTTTAAATATTTTCTATTCCCATAGTTTAATCTTAAATAAATCCCTACTAAAGTGAGTATAATAACTAAAAAATCTTAAATAAGTAATTTATAATCTAATATCATTGGATTTCATAAATGGTTATACATTACTAATACAAAAGTAATCTTGGAAGTCATATGATGGTGCATTTGTAATAGAGCATAATTGATGTGACTAGAATTGTGACTGAATGAGGATGTTGAGATATTGTTATAATATCAACTGATTATTATTTCAAAAGTAATAAAGTTTTTAACGAATCCTCACCTTTATGCTCCTTGCCTTATTGTTCACAAACGAGTTGTCGGTCCCAATTCAAACAAGTTAGAATTGATTGAAGAATGCGGAATGAATATAGATCTTGCCCTTATCTCGTTGGAGATTGATATACACTTGTATCTGATTTATATTCTGTGGGATTTTCGTGTATATAGAGTAAAAATGAGCAATTATGTAGAAAATATAATGAAGATATCAGATTTGCAGAAAATAAAGAAAGTGCAGTAAAATAAAGAGATGAAGATCAATCTTTTAAAGTGG